>VXBL01002372.1:5526-20602 GCA_013400195.1 Aramus guarauna | reverse complement strand
GTCATAGAAGGAGATCAGGTTGGTCAAGCAGGACCTGCCTTTCATAAACCCATGCTGACTGGGCCTGATCACTTGGTTGTCTTGTACATGCCATGTGATGGCACTCAAGAGGATCCGCTCCATAACCTTCCCTGGCACCGAGGTCAGGCTGACAGGCCTGTAGTTCCCAGATCCTCCTTCTGGCCCATCTCATAGATGGGCATCACATTGACTAACCTCCAGTCATCTGGGACCTCCCTGGTTAGCCAGGACTGCTGACAAATGATGGAAAGTGGCTTGGTGAGCACTCCCACCAGCTCCCTCAGTCCCCTTGGGTGGATCCCATCTGGCTCCATAGACCTGTGCGTGTGTCTAAGTGGTGTAGCAGGTCTCTAACCATTTCCCCGTTTATGGGGATTATGGGCGCTTCATTCTGCTCCTCATCCCTGTCTTCCAACTCAGGGAGCTGGGTACCCAGAGAACAACTGGTCTTTCTATTAAAGACTGAGGCAAAGAAGGCATTTAGTACCTTGGCCTTTTCCTCATCCTTTGTCACTATATTTCTTCCCGCAGCCAATAAATGCTGGAGATTCTCCTTAGTCCTCCTTTTGTTGCTAATGTGTTTATAGAAACATTTTTTAATTGTCTTTAAGGGAGTGGCCAGATTAAATTCTAGTTGGGCTTTGGCCCTTCTAATTTTCTCCCTGCTTAACATTGCGACATCCTTGTAGTCCTCTTGTGTGGCCTGGCCATTCTTCCAAAGGGCACATGATGGAACCTGAGACTCTTAGTTGACTCGAGTAGCAGTAGTTCCTTGAGTAGTAGTGTGACTCAGGGAACTGCCACTTTCGTTGTTAGAGTACAGGGATGTGCCCCACAAAATAATGCCAAAGGGAGTGGGAAGAAACATGGACCTCTGTTTATTTGTGGGAGGAGGTTGCTTTGCTATCTTGCTCGTAAATGAGAGACTATAAGAAATAGCTTATTAGAGATTTATTCAGTAAGTTGATCTTTTTTGTTAGGGTAAGTGTATTTTATCTCAGAGTGGGGGAAAACAACCCTTGGGTATAATTTTAGCGCAAACTGAGTAAAATAATCTCTTTTCAGTAAGCATCTGGAAATATATCTCTCTGTACTATTGGTTTGGATTTACATTGTGTGTCATGTCAAAACAAATAGTATTTTATACTACCCATTTTCATAGGTATATTTTAAAGAGTATGTTACATTTTCAATAATTTAACCAGTCAGGAGTCAGGAAGTGAAATGTGCAACCACAATTTATCTGTGTTATATATTACAGAATGTAACCATTACTTAATGATCCTATACAGTTCTTCAAATAACAGTGTATTTTTCTTCTGGAAGGTCCAAGTGCTTGGTTTGAGATACTTTTGGTTGTCAAAGTGGTTCATTTCTTTCTTTATATAAAATCTCTTCAAAACAGATCTATTTGTGTAGTCTTAAATAAGGTCTTTTTAAGAAATCACAAACAATTATATGCAACCAAAGTCACTGTCTACACTTACTTTAGTATTTTGCCATTGTGAAGGTACCCACTGACTTGCTGTATCTGATCATAGGTCAATGCTTAGCAACCTCAGGCTGGTCAAGTTCTCCTCTAGCAGAGTATCTTCTTGCGGTGAAGTTCCTATGTGTAATCCATCAATTACAGAGCTAACAACGTTTTAACTTTTCTGTTGCCTGTTTTGTGAAAATACACGCCTTTTTTGATTCTCTGTCAGCATGTTCCTGTTAATTGTCTTGGTTGTCCAGCCTGACTAGTTGTCCTTGTTTACTGGATGACTTTCATTTTATACCATCATCATCTTGTCTTAAAATAGTATTAGTAACTTGTTACAACCAGAAATTATACGTGTTTCTACATCACAGCTGCCTGTATCTGGAAACCTTTCTTGTAGTGATTTCATGTTTTCTATTTGTTCCTCAGCCTTGACCAGTCTTCCCTTAAATATGTCTCAAGTCTTTCCCTGTTGTATTCTGATTTTTCTATCCTTTTGTTTACCAGAAATTGTCACACTTGAGTCTGTTGTTGGGGATGTTTGTCACCTTAACCAGCACTGCACTACCATTAAACTGTGGTTTGCCTGTCTGTGTGTTATAGTTGTTCGCTTCACTTTAGCTCCGCTATGGGAAGAGGAAGGTGCTGACAAAAAAGTCAGATACTAGGTAGCATGTGATAATGGTGATATATTTTTTTTTATTAATTCTTTTAATGATCTGAACTTTTATTTCGACTCTTCATATATGGTACAAAAATGACTTCTGTATCTCAAACTGCATCAGCTTACCTATGAGCATGAATTTCCTGAGCCTACCAAATATATCTTCAGTGGCTATATATTTTTTTTCATTTTAGAATATCCTGCCTGTAATGATATTTGGGATGTACCTCTTGTTGTGGAGGCCCTTGTATGCACACTTTTCAAAGCATAGGTACATTAAATGGGTAAAAATCCCTTTAGGAGGTTCTTCTTTTTTGGAGGTTCATCTAAAACCACCAAAATCTTGCAGCATAGGGTGATGCGGAACATGGTTATTTGAGGAAATGCACTCTTCACTGAAGTACTTCATGACAGAGAGGCTTTCAGGTATGCCAGGAATAAAGTGACGGAGGAGAGAGTTTGATGAATCCTAATTAAGATGCTATTTCAAATGTCTCTTGTACTGTGAAAGAGCTTCAAGAGACCTAGAGTTAAGGTGAGAGTGAGGGTGGGAAGTACATGAGAAATGTATATGCACATGAAATTTGCAGCGCCTGGAAGATTTATAATGTTTAAAAAAAAAAAAATGGCATTTTTAAGACAGTACTTACCCTGTCTAGAACAAGTTCTTTGGGATTCCTTTTTTTTTTTTTCCACTTGGATTTTACTGTAGAATCTATTGACTCAAGAGTTTTGATAAAATGTACCTGTAATGATGTCTTGACTATTAAGTATTACTTCTGGTAGGATTCTACACAATATGAAGGGAAATATATCCCCCAGCACCTTGTGTTAAATAATACCCTGATTTTTGCCAGCATTACTCCTATCAAAAATGCTGGGAAAAGCCACAGCACCTGTTGCAGAGCTCTGCGGTGGGGTCATTGACAAGCAAATGCCTTGATGGGTGGCCTGGGCAGCCGGACACTTACAGAGGGCATCAAGCCAGGGGTAGCTGAGAAAAATAATTTATGTGAAGGTGGTGGCTGCTTTTCTACCCCAAAGAAGGTGTCCTGTGAGAATACTTCCTTTAAAAAGTTTTATTTTTTCCTTTTATTTCTGATAGCTTGAATATTTTGGATTAATCACACGTAGTTCTGTCATGAGTGCAGTTTGAGAGGGGAACTGTTGGATGCGTTTCTCAAAATATGTTGGTTGTCATTGTGCTGTGTATTTGATAGGATAGGTCTTACTTTGCTTTGGGTTTGGAGGTGACAGAAGTGGGAGTATGGTGTGGAAGGGAGGGAGGACTTGATCCCAACCAATAAGGAAAAGAAACTTAAAGCAGAGAGAACCTGTAACATACGTGTTTGGGATTTAAGGGCAAAAGTTGATGGATAAAAGGAAGCAGAATTATAGGTAGGGGACAGGGCTTTCTGAGTACATATTTCAGAGTAGGTGGCATAAAACAATTATATTCTAACCTCTCCATTCACAACACTAATATAACTTGCATTACTGTGGTGTTTTGAATGCCTGTTGGGTCCTCAAAACGTCGTAGTACTTAAGATCTTCGAGGTGTCACAGATTGTAATATAAATCATTTGCTTAGTTTATGGGGCTCTGTGGGAGGCACGCGCTCTGTGTATGTGTCTTACACTTACTGCAAAAAATAAGGCTGCTGAGTAGAAAAGAAATTCAGCAATAGGCATTCTGTAAAATATATCAAACTGCCTTGCTGCGACTCGTATTTGGGAGGATTGGTCAACAGCAGTTTGTTGGCTGGATTATATTGGTGATATTCCAAATCCAGCTATGGGGAGCATGGGGAAAATTCAATACCCAAGTGGATTGGTGGAAGAGAAACAAAGATCAGGAAGATAATTAGAAAAGGAAAATAAGAATTTCCTAGGTAGGTGGGTTTTTTTAATACAACTTTTAATTTTCTTGCCAAAGAATCATGTTCTATTTAAAAACAAGTTGTCGTCTGCAATGACAACTGTGCTGTTAATGTTCTTATAGGACTTCTATATAGGGTCCTCATATTCCACTATATGAAAACTATCATGTATTAAATATTTCAAAAATTAACAACTTTGATGTGTGCATAAATCCCATCGGTGCATACTTTGGGTTATTTTTCGAGTGGTTGAAGATGATTAGTAACCAACTATGTTCACTAGCATTAGGGTTTAATTTGATTGCTTTTTTTTAATGTAGAAACTGTTTATAATTATCAGGTCAGGCACTGGATCTTTAGTATACTTTTGGACACAGTTATATTAACTAAAATACTTCAATGTGCTAAGTGAATTAGTCCCTTAGCTTCTGATAAAGACAGGGTTTGTAAATGTGACTGCTTTAGAGAGAAGGAGGTTGTAATGTAGGGAAAACCCCTGTTAAATAAGGTCATCTGGCAATTCTGAGTTTTGATTACCACAGAATAAAAAATAAATGAAGAATAAGATATACATAAGAGTTGTTAAGTGCAATACATTAAGCTTCAGCTATGTTTTTATTGCTTGTTAAAGAGCTTGCTCATTGATGTACAGAGCAATGCTTGTAGATTGTAGTCTGTCTACCAATTTTTGGTGGTGATTCAGGAGTTGGTAGAATTTTGATCTCTATAGATTGAGACATTAGGATATTCAGGGCAGGGCATTATTTTAACTACAGCTGCAGCATTTGATTTTTAAAAGGCTTTGATTTCCACATGGGAAATTTAAAAGAAACAAAAATGCAAGATTTTGTTGAATTGTGGCCCAAAATAACAATAAATGGAAGAATATGATTCAGCTAACAAATGTAAATCTTAAGGGAGTGGAAGTGCTTATGATGGTCAAATGTGGTATCACAAATAGTAGCAGGTTTATACTGGTAATTATGTTAAACTAAAAACCAAGTGGGAAAAAATCCTAGTATTGAGATACGTGAGCTCTGGAATAACCAACCTCATGGAAGGTTGATTGAGTAACGTAAAACAGGGCTAAACACTCTGAAGACCAATGCTGATTTGGCAGTAGGATGGGGTAACTCAATTCTTTCCAATTCCAATACAATTCTATGATTCATGATTTCCATAAAAGTTATAAAACAAACAAAATTGGTATTTAAATGTGTTCAGTGTGTGTAATGCTGCAGGGAAATAAAAACCAGCTTTATTGACCTATGATGCAGGTTTCAAAGTTAATACCGTATTTTCTGCCTGTAAACTCAAGTATGTCCTCTCTTCACCTCAGCTGTAAAACACCTTTGCCTTTGTTGCTGTTCCTTCTCAAAATGCAGTTACCTGCCAACATGCAAATTGAATATAAAAGTAATTCAGAAAGTTTTTCACAGATCCAGGCTCTGGGCTGAACGGAAGAAGCTGTGTTAGTAAAATAGTTCTCAGTCTACTCTTTCCTTCTCAAATCTGAGTGATGACAAAAAAATGGCGTAACATACTGCCTTTGAGCTGAACGGTGTGCATGACCATAAGTACCAATCCCATTAATTACAGAACATGCAGAATTTCAAATGACAAATTTACAACTGTGGAACTAAAAATTTAGGGTGACCTTTTTGGATTCCAGTTCTGGGCTCTTTTTGTGATTAGCAACCAAGTGAATACGTCATTTAAAATCATGACATACAATTGTTTGTGAAGTAAACACCTGATTATCAGAGAAAGGATGTAACTCTTTGCCTTTACCGTTAATGAGACAAGGCAGCGTTTTGCACCTTTAACAAACAAATAATGAGATCTAAATACCTATGTGTCGATTGTCCATTGCTCCAGGTTACCTGAGTGTGTGAGTACAATCAATGTTCTTACTTTTAGATGTGGAATCATTTCTCTGTGGCAATGTTGAGTTGTAGTGGAAGTCCTGCACCACCAAACCCAGGGACATTGCTATAGCATAACACTTCGTAAGGAGAGATACCTAAACTTGGGGCCCAGATTTTGCCACAGATCTTGCAAGATGTAGTATTATATTCCTTCAGAAGCCTGTGTAGATACCATTGTGTAGATCCTCCTTTTTTTTAGGTAGGCTTTAGATTCCAAAAGTGCTGGGTTTTAAATATTTCAGAATTTCACTGAATTAATATACACATATGACTAATTTTGTTTTTCAGAAGGTACGAAGCTCTTAACCTCACTGATGACTTTCTCTAACCTGTTAAGGGAAGAGACCTCACCTCTGGCAAGAGAAAGGCTTCAGAGTGAAGTCAACAGTTACCCTGTTGATCTGCCATGCCTCCTTCAGCATGTGCGCTCTTGCCGATCAGTCAGAGCTCGTACGTGCTGCCTCTTGCCCAGCTTGTAATGAGGGAAAATGGGAAGGAATTTGCAACATTATTCAGGTGTGTAGGGTGGAACTGGAGACTTCATAAAGTGTAAAGGCTAAGATCAAAAAGAGTATATGAGTGTGGTGGAACAGGGCACAGAAATTAGGGAACTGCCAATTTTAATCATCTTTCTACACATAACATAATAAAGTTGATGCGATCTGCTAGGTAATAATACTGCAGAGGTCTCTCTCTTTTTTTCTTTTTTTTTCTTAACTTTTTTGTTCTTGCTTTAGAATACAACAGGCTTTGTCACATTTGAGACTGGAAGCTAATTTACCTATCTTAAGGAATGCGAGAGTGTAGACAACTTTCTGTGCTCTTATTCAGATGTAAGTGCTGAAGAACTTGGTTCTTTTTTTTCAGATATTGAAAAACATCACTTGGTATGCTGAGCGTGTCTTAACAGAGATCTCACTTGGGAGTCTCCTGATACTAGTCGTGATAAGAACCATCCAATATAACATGACACGGACAAGGGTAAGAGTGTAGCGCTTATGCATATTATGTGGATTTCTAACTTCAACAGCATGAATTCCATTTCAAACAGGGTGTGGGATTTTTCTTCATTCTGTTGCAACCAGTTGGCATCTGAATTTACAGGAGGAAAAGAAATGGGAACATGAGCTGTATTAACTAAGCACAATGTTAAGTGGTTTTGATGTTGTAACGCAATTTCTGTATTATGGTCCAGTCCATTGAGTAGGATTCTCTAAAGACCATAAATAAGGCAATGAACTCTTCATCTTCAGATGAGAAGAAAAAGTTCCTTAGTTTGATGAGAAGAAATGATTCCTCATAGGTTGTTTGCCTCTCTTAAATTACTCAGAAGTGGGAATTTCAGCTCTATTTATTGTTAGTGTTTTTATGCGGTAGGACAGTGACTTGGCCATAAAACCTTTTTGAGCTCCAGCAAGGCAAAACTGCTTCAACTTCATAGGCTCCTATTAATGCAATTAAAGGCACAGAGGTTTTTGCATTAAAAGCCGCAAAAAATCACTTAAATATATTTTAAATAGGAAAACTTAACGATTTCACTGGTATGATCAAAAGAATTAGAAGAAATGAGGATATTCTTGGCATGTATTTGTAGGATTTGGAATCTGTTATGCTATGTAAATGCATATTTTAGATTTTAATAGGAAAAAATAAAACCCTATTGGATTGGATAAGTGGACAAGTTTGGTTTTGTGAAAACCCTTGACTGTGATAAGGTCGTCATTTAAATGGAGACCAGAACTCTGAAGTATCATCTGTTTGTAGTTGTGGGATATACAGAATGCTTTGAAAGAGTTAATAGAGAGATGAGTTATGAAGCACAAAATTTTAGGATAAGACTACAAAAAAGAGAGAGGGGAAAGGAGAGGAGAATGTCTTTCAGTATTTCTTACATCCACATCATTGTAAATCAACATTGTGAAAGATATGAAGACTTATACATATGTGTGTATACATATACACTCTGAAATCTGTATGAAACAATCACTCTTTTATAAGCCTTATATTTTAAGAAAACGTTTAAAGCATCACCAAGTATATACACTTTACCTTTCTGCTATGTGCTTTTGACTATCTTTTAAAGCAACATACATTACTCAGTCTTTTGAATGATTCGTGCAATAGGTGTCAGTCTGTATCAGAAGGACAGTTTGATGTGGTTTTTTTTCTTTCCTCTTTCTGACAGGATAAATACCTTCATACAAATTGTCTGGCAGCCTTAGCAAATATGTCAGCACAGTTCCGCTCACTTCATCAGTATGCTGCTCAGAGGATCATCAGGTAAATATAAAACTTCAGTAACAGATTTCTCTTGAAATTCTGCTGAAACTCAGGAGTTGAGGAATTTGAATTTTATATGCTTTAATAGATACCGATTAATTAAGTAGCTGAAATAACTGAATAACTAAATAATCCCGGAATAAATCTTACTTACTTTTTACTTGGATCTGTTCTGAATGCACAAAAGTACTAGTTTCTCTCAGAAACTTCTGACTTTTGGTTCTCTTAACAGAATAGGCCAGTATCTGCTTTTAAACCAGAAGTGTATCAGGGATTTTTGTGAACTATACTTTTCTTAGCCATGTATCATGTTAATATAAAAATGCACTGAGTGATGCTTCTCAAGTGCTATGCAAACTGGATTTTCAACTTGCTTTACTCCTTTCTGCATATTTGGCAAAAGATTTATTTGTTAAATTAGACAAAACGTAATGATCATTTTGTGACGGGGCCAGACAAGTACAGCCAATGAGCCCTGCAACCATACTTTTCAAGTGATAAAGCTAATTAGCCTGTGTAGTAATAAATAGTTGATATCTGCTTTGGTTCTAAAACAGGGCCATAACTTTAAAGAAGTAGATGTTGAAGTTGGCCCTCTCTATTTTGTATCTGTGCTGCAGACCACTTTATAAAGGCAGGTAGTTGTGTGTCAGGCATCTCTCTTCTCTTGGCAGCCAGCCCTGCTCCATGCTCCAAGGGAAACCGGGAAGGTCCTTGTTAATGTGATCTGGAATAAACTGTGAAAAGTGCTTGTCAAGTACAGACAGTGTGCCAAAAATAAGTAAATGATAATTGCATGCCTGTACACTTTGTAAAGGACTGGGTTAATAAGAGATACATCTTGTTCTTAAATCACTGCTCTTTAGGATTCGATTCTCTCTGGGCCCCTTGTCTTTTGGAAAGGGCTGGTTGTAAAAGTATGGACAAGTAACCGAGATGAATGCATTCTGCCATTACCTTTTCCCTGCTTGATACTTGCCCTCTCTTCATAACCTTGGCAGTGATAATGAGCGTTCAGAATTTCAATTGAAGCTATTTTCCTGTTACTTATGACAGACACTGTCTTAAAGACCTGCTGTTTTCATTTCTCAAATCATAGACATGGAGTCTGAGTTTTCCAAGCATTTGTAAATGTTGGCTTCTGAAATTACAGATGCTGGTGTGGTGTGAGACACACTATCTTGAGGCTCAAAAACTTGGTCTGTTTTGATACTTTGTTTTCCACTTCAGAGCTTTTTTCTGTGTTCCTGGTTTCTGATTTTGTTCCATTTTATTCTACTGCTGTTTCTGCAGACCAGTGCAAGATGTGTTCTCTGGTTATAGTTGGGCCAGGAGGAGGTTATCTTGCTAGTCCCATTACAGCTGTCTGTTATCACCAGTCGGTAATCTCATAGTCACCTAGCGTAACTGCCTGTGTATTTCTGTGTGGTTTGACTTTTGTCAAAATGCTCTGAGTTTATGGACATCTACTCTTCAAAATTTAAACTCAGTTCAGAGCAAGCTCAGCTGGATTATTTTGATTTAAGTGGGTTATGAAATGGTTAAGCATGTGGTCTGCTGGCTTATCAGAAGAGGTGGCAGCCATTGGTAGAGAAGCAGCAACCTCAGTACTTCTGCACGCACGTCTCACCTCAACCTTTCAACTCAGAAACATAAACAGAGCTTTGATGTTCTGTGAGGCTCCTCCCTACACCAGCATCTTCCAGCCCTCTCACACGCAGTTTTCACCATCTGTAATGGCATCTTTGAGGCAGATTGACTCCCTGATGTATGACCCATCTCAAGACCCAAGGAAGGATGTACAGCTCCCAGAAATTGTCTTGCACTCCTTGCATGCAACATTTCAACAATCTGCTGTGATGTTTGGGTGCCTTATTTGTCGTCTCTCTAGACATGCACGGTTACAATTGATTTTAGTTGTGAAATAATTGTGCTGATATTCTTATTGAAGGCAGACAGACTTATGTTGTTGCTTAACACTGATGTGTGTGGAAAGGAGGCAATAGGGGTCAATGGGAAGAAATAGGGAAAAAAATTCTTTTGTGTTGAAATTGTCAGTCAAATTATCTGTCTTTTATTGTGTGAAGGACTAAGAAAGCCACACTCAAAATGTGCCAAATAGACCTTAGAGCAAACACATAGTACTGGCATATTCAAAACTCTTAGTTCTTCCAAAGATGTAAGCTCTCAGTAGCTACTGGTGGTTGGTTTCATTATGGCTTTTAGCATAGAGACTTCACATGGGATCTGAGCTGGGCAGCATTACAAATAATGACTGAACAATATCCAGCCAGCTGTAGTGTGGTAGGATAGGAGTCTGAGAAGGATGTTGTTTATCCCAACCACTGGGTGCCAGCAGGGTTGGAACTGTGTTTTTCTGGTTGGAAATAATGTAAGAATTGGTAGAGAAAATGGACATACTCATTAATTGAAGAAGCAAAACAAAAAGGCAATACATTATATAATATATAATATGATATGGTTATATAGTCCAAAGATATTACATGCTGTTATTTTTAAGCTTCTGCCTTGTTGTAGCCAGATGCTCCATATTATTATGCAGTGGAAATGGTAATGAAGGAGATGACTTTAAATTTGAAACAGAACCAGAAAAACAAGAGGAGGGTTAGGGAAAGAAGATTTTATTCTGCAGTTAGAAAGCTGTACATCTGAACAATAGGTAAAAATGGCCACTGAGATTGGGATTTAATCTGTCACTATGATAATAATTTCTTATAAATCAAAAGACCCTACGATAAAAATGTATTAAAATCTGTTGTAAAGTGTCCTGCGGGACTAGGACATGGGCAGGCTGGAAGGAAGAGTCAGTTCCAGGGGCAGCCTGTCTCCCGTAAGACTTTACTGCTAGTATGGTAGCATTTTCTTCTTGGGAGCTTTACAACCTTGGGTTCCCTGGCAGGCTTCAGCATCATAAAGGAAGTATTTTAACCTGATTTCCCCTCAAGATACACAGTTTTGTTATAAAGTTTCTGTTATTGAGAAAAGCAATGGCAATTAATACTTATGAATACATGTGTTTCATAAGAGACTGATGCCATCAATCATAAGATGATGGAGACATACATTGTCCTTCTTTTTCCTACCTTATGAAGTCTTTTAGCTACTATCATTAAATTTAGCCAGCACTGATGGACGCAGCTTGCTCCATGATGCCAAAGCAGAATATTTATATTTAAATTGCTGTTCTGGCTCTGCCATCAGAGTGCAAGCATCTCTGAGAGGATAAACCACAATATTCATAATGAAAAAATGTTTTCTGTGAAGGAAAAGCCTAAAAAGAAGAATGGTACTTGACATTACATAAAGTATTTAAGGGTATAGGTTTTTAAATTAAGTAGCTGTGAAACACTTAACTTAAAATCTGCTTAGCAATACAACTGAATAGACAGTGGTCATTTAAGCCTCACCAGATGCTCTAATGATTCCTTCCTTAATGTGAGAAATAATTCCATTTCCATGCAGACTTTTTCCTAATCCTATTCTGACCAGACACTGCCAATTGTTTTAAATTCTGAAGACTATTTTCTATGAGAGAATTAGCTGGGAATATCAATGTAGTGTACTTAAGAGCTGAGTAAAACACAACTTCACAATGTTGGGCAATTTGTATCATGTTCCAGCAAGCATGAAAATTTACAGATTTGTATACATCTATCAGAAGCAGCTGCTGGAAGTAAAAATAGATGTAATAGCTGGTTTATAATAAGATCCAGGGCAGTATTCACTTAATGTTGGATGTCCTCTATTGTAGACTGCCCTGACTTTGAGATCCTTCCCTTCTCTATCCTCTGTTACCGCTGGTTTGTTTTTAAATACACAGAGCTATTTTCTCAGCATTGTGCCAAGGGTGAGATTGCACTGCACTGTCTCTCTCTTATATTTGCTGAGTGCTGACATTTTTAGTATCTTTAAATTATATTGGTAGGCTATTATAAAAAAATAAAATGTGTATTGATGTTACTATTGTCACAAACGACTATCAGAGGTGGCTGTATGGTCTCTAAGCAACAAAGCACAACCAGGTGGATTGTTACATACCTGCAGTGAGGGTAGGTTTTTCCTTTCCATCATTTCTCCCCTACAGGTACAATTAACCAAAAGTAAAGCTGGGCACCTAACTGGCATCTTAATGCAGGTATTCAACTTGTCACTTAAACCTGCGATTCAGTTCACATTAATTCCTTTAACCTGTTTGGATATGGCTTTCATGATATTCAGCTCTTCTACAGCTAGTCTGCCTGCTCTAGTATGTGAGATGCGCTTGGAAATGAAAAGGATTTTTTCCCTGAACAGCTGTATTCTGACATCTCATCACCATGTCATTCTATTAAAATTAGTGACAAGAAGATGACTAATTACTTAAGGCAAATGCTTTTCCTATAGCTTCATATATTGGAATGTTTGCTGTTTCCTAAGTAAGCATATACCACTAGAGGTTGCCATACTCCTCACTAATTGGACATGCACATTTAAATAACATGGGCTATAAACAATATCCAGTTCTCCTTTTTTTTTTTTCCCTACGCTATCACTACAGCTATTCACATGCAGGGCTGTGGGAGCCACTAAGAATCACAGAGTCATTGTAGTTGGAAAAGACCCTTAACCCAGCACTGCCAAGCCCACCACCAAACCATGTCCCTAAGCACCACATCTACACATCTTCTAAATCCCTCCAGGGATGGTCACTCCACCACTGCCCTGGGCAGCCTGTTCCAGTGACTGACAACCCTTTTGGTGAAGACATTTCTCCTCATATCCAACCTAAACCTCCCCTGGTGCAACTCAAGGCCGTTTCCCCTTGTCCCGTCGCTTGTCACTTGAGAGAAGAGACCGACCCCCACCTGGCTGCACCCTCCTTTCAGGTAGCTGTAGAGAGCGACCAGGTCTCCCCTCAGCCTCCTCTTCTCCAGGCTGAACACCCCCACATCCCTCAGCCGCTCCCATCCCATCAGACTTGTGCTCCAGACCCTTCCCCACCCTGTTGCCCTTCTCTGGACACGCTCCAGCACCTCAGTGGAACACTGTTGGTTGCACTTTTCCCTGTCAGATGACTTAAGGAATTACTTAAGTGTCAGAAAATGGCATGTAATTATATTAATATCATATTTTGTTGATGTCTTTAGCTATTGTAGAGAGTTCATTGGAATTCAGGAAGGTTATGAAGAGAGAGGTTTTTCCAGATTCTCATAGGAGTCAAGTTGGAATTAGGTGAACAGGTATGCTTAAAAGTGATGCAGATCAAAGACTTTCACTTGTACATGCTATAGGGTGCAGCATGTTGTACTTGAGTGTCATTGTAGACCTGCTCTACCTGTTACAAGAGCAAAGCATCCGACATCCACCCAGCCGTACTGATTGTGTTGCTGTCCTGAAGAAGCAGAGATAGCAACCCTACTTCTCACTGGTCCGCTAGCCTTGAAGCTGCTGCTGCTGCTGAGTGCTGTAGGATAGCCTGGAGCAGGATGCTGGCCACTGGAACAGCGCAATGTTGGGGTTTTCTTTTTTTTTTTCCTTTTTTTTTTTTTTCTTACTTTTTTCTTTTTTTCTCCTTTTTTTCCTTTTTTCTTTTTTCTTTTTTTTTCTTTTTTTAAATGAGTTGTAAGTAGCGTGCTTAAATAACCATGCTTGTAAAGGACAACTGCATTGCTGTGGTTCTCCAAGTCTGCCTTCTCTCATCTGAGAGGAAGCTGAAACCTGAAATCTTCCCCTTTTGCACACTTTAACAGCATCTTCATAATTTTGTAGAGTCAATTATATTTTGTAAGCTACCGAGAAAAATTCCCATCTACTCTGATATCTGCTGCTGTATTTAAGAAGTTTCAGCTCCTCAGCCAAACCATTTGTTTCATGGTTTCCTATGTTAGTAATTTAATTTTTCTACTACGGTTTCTGCTTATAGTCTGGCAGCATTTTCTTGAGTGAAAATATTTATGACAGTTCTTGAAGGATAAGAGTGCATGATGTTGCTATAAACTGCACCTTTTGAGTTTAGTTTAAGATTATACTGGATTAAAAATTGTCTTTAAATTGGAACATGTGAATCCCTGTAGAAATGTTGTATTGCTACTGCAATGTATTTATTAATAGTTACTTACCAGCTGCAAGTAGCTTTGATCAGCAAATTTTGTGTTGGATGAGGGAACAAAAGTTTACTGTGCTTTAATGCTACAGAGAGTCAAAAATACATATGACATGAGGAAAAAAAGGCATTTCTCATAACTGGTCTTTTAACTTTTTCCTGAGGAAGGCTGTGAATTTTGATAATAGATGCATGTATCTGTGTATTTTATATTCCTGCGTATGAATATAATTTTGAAATACGGAGTAATGTGCACCCAGAGTCTTAAGGATTTCAAGTTTATCAGCTGTTTTTCATTGATGACCCTAATTGCTTTAAGCAAAACTATCAGAGCTCTTAAATTTTTGTGATTAAACCAGTAACTCCAGGTTAAAAAGTGAACTATAAAAACATTTGCCATGAATTATTTTTCCCTATTTTAGCACACAGATTTAATCATTTAAGTGTGTGCCTTGTTCTTCGTTACTGGTATAATTCTTCAGTGCTTGGGTTTGCAGAAATAAATACTAGTTGATTTGCAGAACAGAGTTCACTGCTTATCCAAGAATAGGTTTTGCTTACTATATGAATATGTTGGGTTTGTGAATTTGAATTTTGATTAGTTTGCAATGTCCCTTAATAAAGTGGTTAAATTTTTCTTCCCAGGTTTTTCTTTTATCAGTCACCTTTATAGAATTGCTCATCTTTGTAAAGTTCCCCATCCAGTCCCGCCCCTGCCATG
>VXBL01002371.1:230359-244589 GCA_013400195.1 Aramus guarauna | reverse complement strand
TTGACATTTGCGCAGAGAAACGGAAAAAACCTCTTTTCCCCTGCGTTCTTAGAAGATAGAGTGTTCGCTTCGGGGCATCTGGCAATAACTTGCTAAACAGTATTTCTCTTTCATAAGAGCAACAAGAAACGGAGAGAAAACTCTCAGTCCTGTAAAGCTGCTCCTGTTGCAGCTTTGCTCCTTTTTATTTTCTTTTTTTTTTTCTTTTTCTTTTTTTTCCCTATTCCTCCCACCACAACCCCCCCCACCCCCGCCCGGAGCGCCTCCAGTGAGGGCAGAGCCTGTCCGTGTCTCGGGGGTTATTTTCGAAACACGCCGTCAGTGCCGCCCTGGGCAGCAGCCCCGTCTTCCCATTGCCGGGCGGTTTGTCCACCCGAGCCGCAGCCGCCCACGGTTCCCCTGCCCCGCCTCGGGGCGGCCCGTGCTGCCGCGGAGCGCAGGAGCCCCCCCGGACAAGCGCGAAGTGAAATGTTGTGCCTCTCCGCTGACCCCTTCCTTTAAAGCAAGGTCCGGGCGGGCCTGGGCAGGGAGAGGGAGGCGGATCTTTCCGCACACCTGGCGGCATCGCTGGCGGGGTGTGCCCCTGCTCCGCGGCCACCTCTGCTGCCCCGTGAGCTGCGCTGTCAGCTGCTGCTCATGAAGAGGTGCTGCTCTGTCCCTAAATGCAAGTTAGATTTGCATCATGTTTAGGCTTGCTCATAGGGAATTTACGGGTGGAGGGGGAAAGGGGCTGGGATGGAGAACAACAACAGGCAACTTTCCTCCTTGTGCAAAACTCGTGCAAGAGGTTACCAAACTGATGCTTTACATCAGGTGTATGTCAAGATGAGAGCAGCGCTTGACACCCCCTCAAATGATCAAGAGCATTGTATGCTAATAGAGCATCCGTCCATTGCATGTGTGGCTTTCCTAATAAAGGATATGAATGTATATCACGATGAACAATTTGTGAGCTTCCATGAGTTAATGTTTTTAGACAGCTGTAAGCCTTCTTGTGAAGATACAGTTTTCAACTGTGTTATATTCACTGTTGGGTTTGAAGGAAGAAGATCTCTCTCTCTTGTACATGTGAGCTCTTCCCCCAAACTTTCCCAGCTGAGCTGTATCCTTCCAAGCTGCAGTCGATGCATTCAGCCCAGCGTGCCTGGAATGTGCCGGGGTTGCTGTGGTTGCTTACCTGCTCCATACTGGAGATGGAGGCCAAAGCGCTTCTGAAAATATCCAGCCTGTGTTACTACTGTGTGCTGCATCCCAAAGCACTGGGTGATCACAGGGACTGTTGTTGGTCATCCCATCCCATGGAAGCATAGCTAGCTTTGGGCACACCTCAGATGATGTGCCACTACATTATACTCATTGGTCATGTCCTATCCAAAATAATAATTCCCTGTACTTTAAATCTGGGCTTAAATCCCTGTGAGGATACATAGTCATTCTGACTTACAGTGGAACAATATTCTGGTACAGGAGGATGAGCACTTGTGCTTTTGGTGCTCTCGTTGTCATGGTAGGTCCAAGTATTTCCCTCTGAACTGGGAATGGAAATTTTGGAAGTTGATGACTTTTATACCTATATTTCATAGGGGCAATAGGTAAAAAGATTGACACTTACAATGAGCGTTCATCAGAGCCTTCCTTCGTTTGTTCCTTCCTTCCTTTCTTCCTTCCCTCCTTCCTTCCTTCCTTCCACCTGCCCCACTTCTGCCAACATCCTGTGAGGGGGTTAAGAACGTGGAAGGCGTGCTTAACCATCTTTTCTAGAAAAAGATGACTGAAAATACACTAAAATTATTGTGCTGCTTAACTAAAAAGAAAACTTACGGGTTTTATCTTGTAATTTAATTTTTGTTAATCTGATTGCAAAGTCTAAAGCTGTTACAAATTAGTGAATTCTGTGTATAATGCAGCGTATATACAAACGTGACAAAATTACTAAGTGCCAAAAACCCAATGTCAAATCACCAAATTTTACTCTGGGCATGTGCTACCCGTTCACATACAAAAAACAAGTTTGTCATCACATTTATTTGAGTTGTGAAAGGGACATTAAAGCAGCCATACAGTGTACCACACTTATTGAAAAAGTAATATTTAAGTTTTCAGTTGAGAATCTTACTAAAAAGCTTTATCTTTTATGTTTTAAAGAAAAAGAACTCCACAAAACCCTGAAGCAAAGGTATCTGAGCAAGTTTTTCTGTGTAGTTTTCTCTTGTTGGTGTCAGGAGGGAGCAATGATACATATTACATAATGTTACATAGTTATTCTGTTTTCTTAGCATCCCTGAAATATTTGTAAGCAATTAGGGAAGTGTGAATCAAACAAATCCTATCTGCAGTGTTGCTGAGAGAGCTTATTAAGTAACATATACAAATAGTCTGGATAACTGAGAAAGTTCTCTTAATTTAATAGATAAGTGCAGGGAATCATTATATGCTCATTAAAGCAAAGGAAACTTATTTCACAAGATATTCCATGAGAAATAAATATGACTAAATTTGGAATACATAACATTAATATCCTAAAATATGTCAATGAATATATAGAGTATTTAAAACAAAGGTGTTGAGAGAAGCAATGCTGATTTTGACAGACTTAGGACCCTACCCCACCACAGCAAAACCTATTTGTCATCCCAGTGTGGTGCAACCAACTGCTACTTACCTGAATAATATTGTTTGACTTCATTGACACTCCTTAATATGTAACGGAACACAAGTTTCTGGTGTTAGGTCTGTGCAGGTCAAATTTTAACAACCGTCAGTAAATGCTTAGAAAATCATGAGTCAGTAATAAACTATTACTCTGTTACATAACAAAAAATACGAATGTGTATAGTTAATATAGAGTGACACCGCTCTAGAATGAGCAAAAATCAGTCCTGAAGCATTCTTATTTGTGCCTCTGCAACGCTTCTACTTTAAATTGCGCCATACCTACATTGCAAAGAGTATCTCGCATTTATCTTTAGTTTTTGCATTATGCCACAGTGTTGGGGACCGGAGAGGAGTACGTAATGAAAGTTCATCAATAGAAAGCTATCTGGTTTAATATCATTAGAACTTTTACAATAGAAAAGTTTTTTTTTTTCTGGATTTGTTGGGATTTTTTTAATGAGAAAATTGTTTTTCATGGATTAAAGTCTGGTGACCTGTAATATGACAGTTAATTTAAAAGCTATGAAACTATCATGTGCATTAGCTCTTTTGTGATGTGGAAAATGTCTGACATCCACTACTGGCCTTTTACAAATACAGTGACAAGCAATAACTTGGTACAATTTACCCATTTGACAATACAGTCATGATTGCAATTAGAGATCACTTAATTTGTGTTTTGTGATTAAAAACTATATCAACATTTTTGAGGACAATATACCAGGAAAAAAAAAATACATGTTTTGAGTAAACTGGAAGTCAGAATTCCTGTTTAAAATGTACTTGTGCTAACTAGGGGAAAGACTTTAGGATGCTATCATGGGTACCGCTATACACGATATTGACACGTCCCTATTAAGAAATACATGGATGAAGGATGCCTTCAACAGTACTGTGTGTTATTAAACAGTTCCAGGAACTAGGATCTGCCATAGTATGGACACTGGTTACCTGATACAGGAAAACAAAATCAAAGGAGTGAAAGATTCCCAGGAAATCATTTTCCTTCCTCTGAAGCAATGCAACTAATTCACAGAAATCAAGCTCTGTGCTATGAAATTGAAGAATGTATGCTTTGTTGCTGAAGACAAAAGATGCTCACAGGAGTAAATATTGATTGAACTAATCATCAAATGAATAGAAATGAGCTTTACCAGTGCACCAGTATAATGGGTTATGTTAACTAGCCCTTTCGTAGCCCATATGCTGCCCTTTCAGCCCGCAACCCTATCTATTGAGCTCTTAATGAGGGAAACCACAGGTGTTATAACGGCATTTATGATAAATCAGGCTAAATATAATAGTTGTATAAATAACCAGGAGTGGTTACATAGAACAAAAGGGAAATTATTAAAAAGAGGGGGAAAAAAAAAAGAAACTTTCAGCATTACTACACAGTCATGAGGTAACGGTAGTGCGTTAGTGGTTACGCGTTGTTTTACACTTCTAAGACACTGTCCTAGATCACTTGCTGTTGAGCTTAGTAATAAACCTGTTAAATCAACTTCAACCAAAGCGTAAATTTTAAGAAACCTGATATATTTGAATTTAAAATTAGTTTCTTTAAAGAGCAATTTTAACAGCTTTGAGCATTTAGCACAGTTGGGGCTTTCCATAATGACTTTCATAGACAAACTATAGATGTCAAAATGTTGTTCTTTGTGCTTCGTGTTTATAAAGTTCAATGTTGTTGTTCCTTTCGATTCTGTATGCAGTCTGGGCAAAGTCTGCAGTGCAGCTTTGAGAATAAGACATCACATAGTGTCACTGGGGGTGGCAGACAGAAGGTGCCTTTTGGATTGTGCCATTTTCCTGTTTGTTTCTAATACTGCTTTCATGAGCATATTAAAAAATCTGATTTATGCACAAGATTGAGAATAGAATACAGTTATGATGGCATGGTCCTCGTTTGACTGAACAATGCTTACTCATTTGAGTGGTCCTATTGATGAGACATTTGGCCCTCTGTATTTTTGCTGTCTTGGAACTATTTTTTATAAAGCAGAAATGCTAACGCTTAACTTTGCCAGAGACATTCTGCTGGAAATTTATGCAAACAGAATGACAGCTGTTTCTGCCTCTGCTACAAGTATATAGGCTAATTTAGTTTGACATAAATGTTGTTATTATGCTGTTAATGATGAATTATTTTGATGAATTGTCAATTACAATGCATCTACACAATTTTTAAGGAAGATCCGCGCTTTTATCACTGCACAAAAATGCAATAAATTTTAAAAATCATATGTTTATCTGGATCTGGATCATGGACATTTAAAACCACATACTCATTAAAGAGTAAATGTCAAGTAATTATGCTTGCTTGACAAACTCGTTTTGAAAGAGTTTTCATGTTATCATGGGCCTTGTTTATGCAAATAGTTCAGTTAGATTTGATGGGACTATTCACATAAATAAGGCAAACTGAATTTGAGGCTGTTTGTTCTGTGTCCCTTTGAAACCCAATAACTTGGGATTGTAAGAAACATGAATGATTATAAAGGCTTACAGGGAATCAACGTTGTAAGATGCATGCCAAGTTAAAAAAATCTTCTTGCCCTGAAATTTCAATAAAATCACCTTCCACTCCTAACTGCCTGCTGGTCTTTGGTGCTCAAATATAGCTCTTGGCTTGGCTGGAAGTTCATATTTGTTGGAAAGAGATGTTGGTAAATATGCTCCTTGTTTTCTCAGCTAATGCTGACCTGTAAAAAGTATTCAAAAATGTTGTTCTTCCAATTATCAATAAATTTCTTTGTTTAATGGTTAAGCCTAAGGTAATTGCTGTGTTGTTGCTGGTAAATAGTGGCCAAATGAATCTTTAAATAAAGATTAAGAAAATACATACATTTGTAATATATTTAGGCAAGAATATGCTACGCAGGGTAACAAACATTTCAGCATGGCTAAAAAAAGCAGTATAGTTTTAAGAGTAATTTTGATTATTATTATAAAGTCAGTCTTTAAAGCATTCTGTCTGCTTATAGATGTTCTTGAGGTGGTCTCACAGTTAACTGATCCTTTTAGTTATCCATGGTGACTTAGAAGGTTTCCTGAACACAACAAACACCTTTCACACCAAAATTATTCTTTTTAAGATTCTTATTTCTGCTTCATTAATCCATGGTAGCCACAAGTGAGTTTATCCTTCAGAGTAACATTTCCAAACAAGACACGCATTCTCATTGCATTTAATTTTTTCACTCTCTGAAGCAATCCTTTAGACTAAAAATGTCTTTGCTCTTACAAGTAATACGTATTATGAGGTCTTTTTGACAGAAGGTGTTCATGGTGTGTGTGTGGGGGGGAAGCTAGATCAAAAGAAGACAAAGAAGAAGAAGAAGTTGTTAAATTGTGGTTCACTCTACTGTCAAAATAATGAGCTGTCAAGAGGGTAGCATACTATGCTTTGGAGCAGGTTGTTGTTGGTCTCAGATGAAATTATGGTTCTCCTGAAATAAACTTCAAGTGTAAAAAGTGAAGACAAGTCTGTTTATAAATAAGTAACTCTTAAATTACCATTCCCACTACAACGTGAGGTAAAGTGTGATAGGCTCTATGCACCTTGATAATTTGGGGAGGTTAGATTATTCAGTGTGCATTACACACTGAATGTTTACACTTGTTTGAAAGATACTGGAAACTATAGACCCAGTCCTGAAGTTGATGGTATGTTTCTGTTTGTTAGCTAGCAGAGTGAAAAGTGCGGAGCAAACCATTTTCCAAAAGATTTATTGCAAGTGAGAATCTTTTTTGAGGAGGACGGCTTAGCGAATTTACACTATGTGAACTGTAAAAAACTGAGTTTAACAAAATTAAGGACAATAGTTTCATTAAAAATGTTGTTTAGAGACATTCATGTGTGTTGACTTCTCTTTCCATCTTGGAAAATGTGCATGATTTTACCAGGTGATGATAAACTACTACCAACTAACTTTTTTTAGTTAAGAGCCTGCCACAGGAGTACTTTTGGGAAAACCTAGTGCTACACTGCTAGCGCATTTTCCCGCGATTGCTTGTACACTTCAACAGTGCAGCACCAATTTTGCCTCTCAAAGCAAGATGGGAAAATGAAAGTTAATGCTATATTTCAGGTCCTGACTAAGTAGCGAAACAGGTGCTCTATTGTTGCTTTTCATATTTGTCTGTCTGGAAGAAGAATGAAGCGGCAAACTGGCTATGAAAAGCATTGCTTACTTCAATGCACATTGTTTGGCGGATTTTGTACAATATTTGTACAATGAACGGTATTTAGTATTTAACTGGAATGAACTGAAAGAAAGGAGAGACCACGCACAGGAACTGAGGCCAGATATTCAATGCAGTGGGAGCACAAATACGAACAAACAGAGCACAGTCTAGTGGCACAGAGAAGTAATGGCACTAGAGAAGAAATGTATTAATAAGGCACAATGCCATTCAGTGATTTCATCTTTGTGAAGAAAAGAAACTTTTCTTTTGGAGAAAGTTACACTGATGACCAAGCAGAGATTAATTTAGTTTGTTTAGGAATTTATATTAAAATTTTCGTTGTTTTCTTTCAGTGCATTTGTGAAAATTATACAAGCACTGATTACTAGTATCTGTCAGCAAGCCAGACTTCTCCTTTTAATAACACAAGCCATTCTCTCTATACCAATACATAAGGAAATGCGATACAAGAAATATCAGCTTAACTGTTTTTTTGAATGTATGGAAACCTATAATATATATTGTACTATAGATAGTACGTGAGCAGTACTGCACCAGTAATCTTCATTAGATGTGCCAACTAGAATAGTAGGAGATTTGCATTTAAAATTAATGTTGCTTTATATTCGAAAAAGTAAAAAATAGCAACACTTTTACTAAATTTTCTCATTCAAAAATCTACATAGTCTAAATAGTCTAAATTTGTATCTAAAATCATTAGTATGAAATAGTATGAACTACAGCCACACATAGATAAAACAGTTTTCTTTTATTTGAATGGGGTGCACTTTACTGAGGAATCACAATTGTTAAAACATAAAAGTTTTCTCTTAGCCATAGCCAATTTTGGAAAATTCAGATTATATTAATCTCTCAAATGATTAAGTAAGAATGAGGAGGAAGATTAAAACAACGTCAACAGAGGCAAAGTATGGTTGATTAACACCCATTGAGAATAACTTAAAATTGTTCCATAGCTTAAAGAATGTCAACATCATGTTCCACTTCAATTTGCAAAGCACTTATGAAAATAAATTCCTTATTCTGAACTGGTCAAGAATAAAGGCATTACTAGTGTTGCGGCAGCTGTTGCAATATTAAAGATGAAACTTCAGAAGTATCTAGTAACTACTATAATGTAGCCATAATTTAATTGATAATTAACGGATGAAAGAGAGAGAGAGAGAGAGAGAGAGAGAGAGAAAGAAAGAAAGAAAGAAAGAAAGAAAGAAAGAAAGAAAGAAAGAAGGAAGATTGCAGAAAACTTTGTACACAGTATCTACTCTGACATTTTGAGAAGCAACAATTATCACACAAAGATTCAAAAATTTCTGGAAAAAATGTTCCTATGTGTCAGTATTTCAAGCAAAGGTATGTTATGCTATGTTACATTAACGGAGTGAAAGCTGTCTGCAGAGCTGTGGTTGACCTAAGCTGTATATTTAATTTTGAAACGGAATTCCCTACAGACTTCGCTGGAATGTTTTACTCTAAAACTAAGGGTACAATATGGATCATTGGTTGTTTACTATCTACTGATTTTCAGAAGATGGGAGAGCTAAATAATACACTCACTTTGAGTTCAGCAGAGAGGTAGGGAGAGAACTTGCACTTAGTTCAAGTGCCTGTGCAGAAGTTGCTTTCTTCATTTATCCTTGATTTGATTTTGCCAAAATTCCAATATTTATTTTTGTAAAATACCATCTACCAAGATGTGTTCTAAATCAGCAATTGCTACAAACTCTAGTGGGAGTGCCATGAAGAATGGGACGCTAAATAAGACTTTTTGCAGCAAACCGTTTTCAGGCTTCAACAGAATTTAGGAGAAAAAGATTGTGACAGGTGCATCATAAAACTGAAGGAGAGAAATACATGCTTTCAACAGGGAATTTAAGCAGGTGCAAGAGAAAATGGGGAGGGAAAAAGGATGGTGAATTTGGATAAGCAGCAAACTAAATAAAAAAGGTGCTGTTCTGAAAGAGGGAGAGTAATATGGAAGAAGTAGGTGGAAATGTAAAGGAAAAGAACAGAATATAAAAAAGAAGAGTGAGGAGATGGAAGGATTTTTTGACATGAACAGCCCTGTACTACAAAGTGCCGGACTTTTCATTTTCCACTCATTGCAGGCAAAGTTAACTACAGTGGGCATGCTGTTAGAAATGAGAAAGAAAGAGAGAAGTGGAAGTAATAGAAAAAAGGAGTGAAATAAGGAAAAAAGTGAATGTGCAATATGAATGTATTCATTGTGCTACTTTCTATTACTTGGTGTTGCATGTAGATTTGTTGTAATGGGACTTCAGACTATTTGGTATGCAGCTAAACACTAACGTTCGACATCCGCTCCGATTCATTTCGCTATGTATATCCAGAGCTCCGCTACTCAGGAGTTGGAATATCACATACACAGTTATGTAAGCTGTCTGTACAAGTTTGGCGTTCACTGCACTTCAGCAAAGTTAGTAATTTGCAAAATTAAAATGCCATTTGCAAAATACATCCAAACTTGATCTTTTTAAACTGGATTAAATTAAAACTTTCCACACACACACGCACCCCTTTCTGTTATTTTTCTCTTTCATTTTCTCTATGTTTTTTTCAGTGACTTTTGTTAAAAAGCTGTTGTAACACTTGGAAAAGTACTTGACATTTAACTTCATTTCACTTGTTAGAAAACATGTAATTGGTTCATTAGACCATGCATTATATATATGCCCGTGTATTACAGAAAGACATTTTGTTCTTTTCACCCTTCTATTCCTTTTGGTTTATCTTTGTTTGGGATATGCTGTAGGGAAGAAATAAAGAGTTTGTTACAGCCTGGCTAGATCTCCATCATGTACCTCTGTCACTTTTGTATGCATGTAGCCTTGGAGATAGAAGAAGTGCTTGAGAGAGAAATCTTTTCTTTCCTATACTGCTTGGCTGCCAGCACCTGCTCTTTCTTTTGCCTGGCAAAAGAATTTGCCTATATCTTTGGAAGTTTATTTGTTTTGTTTTGTTTTGCTTTGTTTTGTTTTGGTTTGTTTTTAAACTATCTATTATGTAGAGTTCATCTAATTAATATAATAGGTTTTGGAGACAATAGAAATGTGTAGTAGCGAAGAGATAATGTCCTATATGATTGCAGCAAAACATTTTTTGGTAAGGTAGAAATGATGCCTTTAGATCTTTTCTCCAAGCTCAGAAGATAAAGAGAAACAAAGAATGCTCTTATGATGTTCTCTGTTTCTCCAGACCAGGGTGATTTTTAAGTATATACCCTTGACTAACTTTTCCTTCTGTAACAGTCCCACAGAACCTATAAAAGAACCAAACAATCACAGAACTCTCCATAACCAAAAAGAAAAAGGAAATCTGAATTTTTGGAAAACTACTCTGGTAGTGTAGGAGGTTCATTTACATGAATTCTCTGCTTTCCCACCTTCCCCCTGTAGTTTTCTGTAAGTCCTAAGCATAAAACAGGCAGAGTGCCAAGCTGTCATCCGTTGACATCTATTTCATCCTTTCTCAGGATCATTTGAACTAGAGGAGGGTATACGTCTCAGAGGAAAGTCTTTATGCTATTACTGAAATGTTTAGCAATGCATCAGTTTTTGACCCAGTGTTAACCTACATTATCTTTTTGGGCAGAAGTGAGCAGCAGGATAAAATAATTTCAAGCAGACAAATGCTATTAAATGCATATTGTGATTTTTCATAATCTCCAAAATAGCATTTTTGATATATGCTTCACTGTGAAACAAGTCAAAGGATGAACTTTAGTTTACTTTAATTATGTTAAAGAATAATATAAATTGTTTAGGAATTATTTTTCATATAAGGAATAAGGCTATTTCTGTGAAACTACTGATCACTGCCTAGAGGCAGACTATTACGGTATTTTAAGCAGTACTAAGCCATTAATATTTTGCTTACTGCTCAGGAAGGTGACTGAAAAGGTTTCACATTTTAGATGTATGTATAGATATGTTTCATATTTCATGAGGGAATAGGTGATATTTTGAAACATTTATATGTAGAATGGTTGAACAAGTCCTTAAAAATTGAATATTATTTTCCCATGATGTGAGTTTAAAAAACCCATCCATTTCCAATAGGAGATGTATCTACATCCAAGCATACAAACTTACCTTACATATCTATCTATTTTTGTAGTTTATAATGAAGAGGGAGAAGAGAAAATAACATGTTATTTTCGGATCCAGTTTCAAGATCAGATTTTGCTTTTAGAGCTAACCAGACATTCTGATACATGTTTATTGGGTTTGGGTTTTAATGCAGTTGCATATTACCTTTTAGATTTTTTTGTGCTGCTTTAGTTTAAATCCCCAACTCCCCTGGTTGTCAGTAACTTGTTGCTTCTTGGTATGTTTCAAATTCTTGTAGATTTTGTGGTTCTTCGTTTTGTGAGCTGCTTATGTCACACATACACTTTTAGTGGTAGACTCAATAGCAGAAGGCCATTGAGTAGGTGTTAGAGATGAACCTGTAACATGGTCCTTCCACAATGTTGATTAAATTCATTACAAAGGCAGGTTGAAGAAGAGTTTGTAATTGTCCATACCAGACCAATCTATAGTTCTGCACACTGATGAATGATTTCCGTAGTGACATTTATCAACTATTCATGTACAAGAAAGCCAAAAGTGTGTATTTAAGTTCTGTCTTTTATTTACTTTCTCCTCCTGCGTGACTGTTTCTACCTACATAAGAGATAACAGTTCCCTGTCTATTGCAGATACAGTCAGCATCTTTATACAGTAAGGAAAAGAAGCAGAAAGCTTTTGTGCAGTGGAATTTTGTCAAATCAGTTAAATTAGAACTTTCCTAGGGGTTTTGCTATCAAGTGCCTTCACATGTGATGTATTCTTTACTTGAAAAAAGTGTCGGATTGATGGCTGCTCTGTACCCTGCCGAGATTCAGGACCAGTTCCTAAAGGGTTTTTTTGGCATGTGAATAGTTGCATGGGTGAGGTGACTGATGTGCAGAAGTCCTTGTCAGGCTGATCTTGTTAGGTGCAGACCTAACAGAGGTCCTGGGAGCCGAGCTGCCCGCGGCACTGGGGCTGTCTCTCTCCCATGCCATTTCCCTATTGTGCCTCAACGCTGACCTCGAAAGACCCTTTTCCTGTGGCCGTTACAACCTTGGCCTTGCCGCTGACAGTGCCAACAGGGGTGCCAATTAGTGCTGTGTGGTGGGGTTTGTTTTTCTTTTTTCATGAACAAAGTCCATTGAGGCCTGGATTGAGACCACCGGCTTACTTCACGCAGGCCACCGAGTGCCATGGCATTTTTATTTTGCTCAGTCGCTACCGACCCAGTGTTGAACCTCCATCTGTAATATGTATACGGTCTCTGTGTCTGTTAATTTGAAGTCGTTTCACTTGGTAGGAGAAGATGTTTGCTTCTGAAGTAAGATATGTTAGTAAAGCATAGTCTTACGTAACAAATATGTAAAATATGTCAAGTTGCTTCTTGTGGTTAGATGCTGAATTTGAGTCTGCTTTTACAAAGTTCACGGATTTTATCAAAATTCTGATGAATTGACCAGGCATACAGAAAGGGTGCAGCAGGAATAACAGGAGCATTAGAATTTTATATCAAATAAAGAGAATCCCATGTGTTACAATAAGCTTTGCAATCTAATATACAAACATGAGAGTCTCTATTCTGTTATGGGCTTCTCGTAAGTGATCTTAGGACATTTCTAGTTACTAGGGCCTTTCTGTCAAAAATATTTAAGTATATTCAGACATATTCCAGACTTCTAAGGCTTCAGAGATAGAAAATTGAGCTGAAAAACAGAGTTGTTCTTAAGCATTGCAGGGAGCCCAGGATTAAATCAGTTGTTCTGAAACATTATTCTGTATTTTTCTGTCTGTCAGCAGAAAAGTTATTTTACAGGAATCTTGATTTCTTTTTTTAAAATATATGTGAACAAGGTTTTCTCAATGTCTACTGGAAGTCGTAATCACCATTCTCCATTTAAATCTATAATGCCAAATTTAAAGTAACATACATATATATGTTGTGGGTGTATACTAGACTTGTCAGTGGAATACAGCATTCTTGATTTTATGTTTTTGCAGTGTCTTTAATATTTCGAACTTTTTATTTAATATTTTAAACTTTTCATACCTGAGCAGGACAGTTGTATTGTACAGTTCAGGTTTTGGTTGGGTTTTGTTTGTTTTTTTTTTTTTTTTNTTGGTTGGGTTTTTTTTTTTTTTTTTTTTTTTTTTTTTTTCTTTTCCCTCCCGGTGAAAGCTGTGATCCCCCATAATGAGGCATATTGTTAAGTGTGTGTGCAACTTTAAGTCCTGTGGTGATGAAACTAAAGTTGAGGAAATATTAAAACTTTGTTATTAGCAACAGTAGATGGGAAACCACAGGGAGAGCAGCACTGGCTTGTTATTAAGTCATTACAAGGCTGCAGATTGGACTGTGGATATAATTTCTTATAATAGCTGTCCTGATGCTGAAAAGAGTAAGTATTCTTACTTCTTTTGAATGTATATATCTATGAAGAGGCTGCAGAAGGAATCATGTAAATGTTGGAACAGCTTAGCAAGTTATGCCAAAAAAGATTTTTATTCCAGTTCAGTAGATTTAGCTGGCTACATTTCTGAGAAAGAGAGAAGGCTATAAGGAGGAGGGGGAAGTGTATGAGTGAGAGTGAATGATTTTGTGAAGCGGGTAAAGAAATCTGTGTTCAAGATGAGAGAATTGGGGGAGGGAGACACTTTAGCCTCTCCTTTAAGTACATCTCCCTCCTGAGTACATTTACTTCCATCACAATGGGCTAGAAGAGATCTTTGTTTAGTGGTGCAGTGCCCCTGAGACCTAATTTAGCTTTTATAGCAAATTCAAAAAGAGACAGAGTGAGCAAGAGAGACCAGAACAAAGATATGAGTTTGCACCGTGAATATAGATACTTGTGGGTTGCTTCTGTAAATCCGTTAAAAGAAATTCTCCTAGAAATGCTGACTTGGACTTTCTGCTAAAGGAGGACTGAACTTAAGAGATACACATTGTTTCATTATTCTGCTGTGATAATGAGGAGATTGTGTTGTTGGGCAGTAGTGGCTCTGCTACTTACAAGTAGAAAGCCATTAAAGTCAAGCAGAAATGCATCAAAAATTAATTTTGCTTTTGAAAATGTATTTTTTTTATTTAGTCATACTGTTAGAAGCATACATTGTATCTAGTTCTGTGAACATTAGAAACACATTCTCAGGAGTCTCAAAACTTAATGCATGACATTTCATATTCCTTTGAGTAACTTCTCTTTGAGAGTTTGGAATGGTTGCACTTTCTTCTAGCACATTATTTTGCAAAGGTCATCTTTAGCCCCCTGCATTTAGGGCCACCATGATTTTCTTTG
>VXBL01002371.1:200109-228036 GCA_013400195.1 Aramus guarauna | reverse complement strand
CCTGCTTCTCCTTCAACATCTCTGTTTTGGGGTTGGGGTTTTTTGGTTTGGTTTGGTTTGGTTTGGTTTGGTTTGGTTTTTTTACCCAAAGCTACTCAAAGCATTAGATAAGGAGTCTCTTCTTGGCACGTTGTGTAATGCTATGAAATTCAGCACTTTTTAAGGAATGAGGCTGAAGCCACCAAGACCATGAAGTGGAGTTTTCATGAAAAATGGACAGTAGCAAAATAAACATCTTCCATTGTGGCCTTCTAAAAGAAGAGTCTTAAATTAACTGTACCTCTGTGTCCACAGCAGTTGATCTTAGAAAAACTCTTGACTGTCATTGAAGACAGACACATCTCACCCCAGTTTAAAAATGAGTGTTTCCTTTCCAGACACTAAGCCTGCATGAAAAAAACCACAGGACATCCCTCCCCAAAATCATTACACACAAATTCCTTTTATAACTTAAGGGTTATTGCAGTGTTCCCAGCCTGCATGTTTAGTGTTTAGCTCATCTCCAGATTAGGCATGCTAGGGAAATGTTTTTGAGGGTTATGTTGGTCGGATCTGAGGAAGATCCTCATCTGGAATAAAACCATGTAAAAAACATTTAAATCATCTTTCATCAATTTGGCAGAGAGAACATGGATCCTGGATTTTTCTAAGGTCCAAGATACAGGCAGGAGGGAAGGATGGGCATCTCTTTTCTTCTAGCATGGCAGCCCAAATGATGATGAGTTTAACATGTACTAGGATAGGACAGGCTGTGATTATCATCAGTCACATCAAGTCTTGTAGATTGGCTACTTGCTTATTCAGAAAAGATGGAGGGAAGGAAGAGAGAAAGTAGGGTGCAGAAGCAGGTCAAGAGTGTAGTTAGATTAGGTGCTGTAGCTACAAATCACTCATGGAATTTTTTTCTGTTATCTATTTAGTGCATTGTTTGAATTCCCTCATGAGCTACCTCTGAGAGTACCTGAGAGGAACAAGGCTTCAAAATGCCATGCAAAGTCACTTTCTTTTCTTATTTTCTGTGTGAAATATTTTCTGTATCATCTCTATCCCTAAACAGTCAAGAACATTTTTGAGGGTATTCAGCATTCTTCCATCTCACAAAACTTAAGAGAATGATACAATATCTGATGGGCATGTTTGGAGCAATTGTTCTGTGAAGGCCATCAGGTGGATACTGCTGGCTTGATTTTTGGCCTGCAATAACCATCTTAGAGGGAGGAAATCCTAGTGCAAAGTCTATATTATGCTTGACCTTGCCGAGATTTCAGCCATCTCCTGGGGACACATTTTAGGCCGTGGTTCAAGTCTATCTGAATGTTCCTCCTGGAAGTGGTGTTTAATTTTGCAAGGAGCCAGATGAGACAGAGTCCAGGAAAGACTGTGGCAGAAACAGTGGTGTTTCTTGGGATCACTCTGTGGATCACTAGGGACTGCTATCTGTGGCAAGCAGTCCAAAGGCTGCTCCTTGTCAGGCTTAGGTAGGCTTTCAGGTATGGCCCAAGGCAAAGACAGTATGGGTGATAAAGAGTTTTTGCCCAAAGGAAGCTTACCATCCCTGTACTCATAGTACAGTGTAGATGCAGTTTAGAAATATGATTTGTTACTTAGATTCTTTAAGTTTGCAAACTGAGAAGGATAGTCATGGGACACTTGTAGACTATACTATGGTTGACAGACACATTCTGACCCACTAAATCCAAGTAGAGAATGATGAAAGCACTGTATGTCAGAACCATACTAACAGACGGTAGGCGTTAGTATAGTGCTGACCTTCATGTGACTGCATGGTGGAGGTTCTGCTCCTTTTCCTCATGTGAGCAGAACATCAGACAAGCATTTCTCAAGTTCAAGTAGCAGAATTAGGGTTCATACAGAAGGGAACTGCACTGGCAAACATTACATTCACATGCTAAATAAAACATGAAGAGCAAACAAGGAGATAGGAAAGTAGTTCTATAAGTCTGCTGTCTGTAAGAAGTATTCCCTGAATGTTTTTCAGGATTTCAAATTCAAGACAGGGTCGCTCTGGTAACAGTGAGTATCATTAGTAGCCTTATCACTTACCATCAAATGATGATTTTGTCATATCCCTTCTAACCAGAAAAGGTCAAGAGGAACAGATGCGTTAAAAGTTTCTGAAGTGCACACTTGGAACGCATGGCCTTCAGATAGGCAGGAGGTGCTTGTGCCCCATTTGCACTCTCTCTTGTGATTCTTCCGAAGGCAATGCTGTTTCTCCTGAAGTTAAACAAGTCATTAACTTGAATTTCTGAGGGCTCCTTCCCAGCCCTAACTTTGTAGGAGAAAGCTGAAAAGGATAAATTAAGGCCAAAATGTTTTCTTATAGCAAAGCATTCCATACTGCAGCCAACCCCAGTATGGACCACATCATTTTGATGTATCAGACAGCTTTGCCACAGTTGCTTCCAAACTCATATAGCCAATAAATAATAATAACCTTTTCTGGTGTTTTCAACCTCTTATGAGAAAAAATAGATTCTACATTGCAAACTTTTTTTTTTCTTTATCAATATGTTGGTTATTTCTTTCATTATGTGTTTAACTTTTTTGTTCTTTTGATTTTCTTAGTTGTTACTATTGTTAGCATTTTATGTATTTTTATATTTGTTGTGGTTTTCTTCTACTTTTAGGCATATTTCTCTTTCACTAGTGTCTTCCTTTCATCTGACTTTTCCACATTCTTCTCTGTTTTCATTTATTTTTTACTCTCGATTCTCCAAATGTCAGCTTTTCTCACTGAGCATGGATTGTAACTCCTCTATAGTATAGCCCTTCAAAATCATAACTTTTCACTAGTCATAGCTTTTAATGGTCAAATTATGTTGTCTAAGCCCCTCCATCTCCAAAGTTCATGGGTGCAATTCAGGCTTTTTAATAAGATTGTTAGTCTTTTAATGTTTTTATCATTGAGGGTGTGCCTGCAGAATTATTCAGTACCTATCCTGGACAATGTTACATACCTCTTTAGTAGGCTTGCTTAGCTCATATTGTATCCATGAAGGTTAAACATACAGAAATTACTGAATTCACTGTAATGTCGTACTGATTTTGAAGATAAGTTTGTACTGGGGAAAGTAGACTAGTGTTTTTCTGATGCCACAAGAACTTAGATTTTTACGCACCAAATCATTATAAATCCAATTTAGTTCCTGTGATAGGTGCTCAACTACAAAACTGTGACTCTAAAAGCCTCTTCTTAGCTGCAGAATACTTAATCTCTTTAAGATCATTTGCTTTTAACATTTAGGTTCTTCAGAAATTAGAAGTTCCTATTTTCTCCTTCCTTTGTTTGCATCTCTCACCTGTACTCTCTTACAGTGCAGAGAGCGTTCCTCTGCCTGTGCTCTTTTGAGGATTAAATCCATAAATATACAAGGATATACCTGAGAGAGCAGGCTGTATCCTGGGCACGAGGGAAGCGGGACATGATGGAGGCTTTTTATCCATTAGGGCAGAGTTAGGTGTACTGCCACAGGACTTTAGTAACTGTGACCATGTCCCAGCTCAGAAGAGTACTGTAATGACACTGCTGTTGGCAATTTGTAACAAGAAAGGAGTGGAGATGTTGGTTTTCCATCTTGTTTGTTGATGCTTCTCATAATAATTTTAAAGATTCATTTGGTCAGAAGCAGGGCAAGCAATGATGATTAGCCCCACAGAGCAAGATTGAACATCCAAATTTCATACTCTGACCCCAGATCTATTGTCCAAATTTCAAACTGGGTAGGAATAGCTATTGAATTGGGAACTGGAGGAAGAGTTTCCTCCGCAAGTGATTTGGCGACAGTGCTAACCGTGTTCGTTCTCATTCTCTCTTGACCTTCTCCTCACTTCCCCCTTTTTCTAGTAGTCCAAAATTGAACAGTGTCACAAGGACAAACTAAGAACCCCTCATAAAGTCTCTGAAACCTGTGTAAGTTCCTAAAGGTGAGTATTATGGTGTCTTCATGCCTCTACATATATAGCCCTTAGTTGCCATACTATGCAGCAGTAGAAGAAACTGTCTGGGTTTTCAACTTGTATTAGTCATCACTATTCTGCTGAAACTGCTGAAGTTGTGATCATTTTCTCCAACTGATAATTTGCATGAATTGGTGAGTTGTATCAATGTCTTTAAAGATTATAATTAGAAGTGCATTAGGAGATCACTGTCAGAGGGAGAAGTCATCTTTCACTTTTAATGGAACGATGATAGGGTCTTCTAAATTAACAACTTCAAATGCCAAAGAGTAAACAAGGATGTTGAAGGATTATTGAAGTCCTAAAGAATGTAGCTGTATAAGGATGGTTTGTTTCATTTGGAATGTTTTGTTGCTGTCATTGTTTATTCCCATGCTCTGTAACAAGGTAAAATATCTTAGTTCCCGGTTATGTGCTGAGTATGTGTCCACATTGATCACAAGTTCACAAAGTCAGGCTTAGTACAGATGTTATGGTAAGTGGTATGGTTCAGCAATAGACTTTGTAGTGTGGGACAGTGCTGTCCTCAGAGGGTTGTTCTGTCACCAACAGCAGGCCTGGCTCTGGGCAGCAGCCCGGCAGAAAAGCTGCAGTGTTGGGATCTCAGTCACTTGTCCTACCACAGCATCAGGGTGCTGTTGAACATAATTGCCCAATCAAGTTAATGCACGTGAATTTGTGGACCCCTCTCTATAGCACATTGTTCTTCAAACGGTCCCCTTGATTTCACTGGGGATAGAGTAGAGTAAGAATTACTGAATGTAAGGATGATTTTCATCTCAGAGTCTCTGTTATATCTGTCCCTCAGCTCTGTCCCATGTGCACAATAAAGATATTTCTCAGAAATTCAAGGGGGTTTGTTTTGACTTCTCCTAAGCTATTAGATAGCAAATTGAATAATTTAGTCTTTTATACAAGATAAACTTGATCCTCCTGGCAGACAGAGTAAAATCACTCAATCTTTTTCCACTGCTATTTGTAAGACAAAGACAGAGGGTCTCCAAAGATACACTGATCATTTGAGCTGTGTGTAGCTGACTTCAGCACAGATAACCGAAGGTGAGTTGTTGTTTGGGGTTTTTTTTGTTTGGTTTTTTTGTTTGTCTTGGGGTTTTTTGGGGAAAAAACCCAACCTATTTCTGTAAGAAATAAGGCCTGGCTCCTTTTCTTTTTTTCTTTTAATACTCAGAAGAATGTCTTCATGCAGGAGAGAAATACGCAGTATAGAGTCTATGCTTGCATATTCCTTACATGTTCTCTTACTTAGCTCTGAATCCGCCTCTAAAGACTTTCGCTTGTGCCACATTGCCATGTTGTCTCTGTGAGCATCACTATTTCAGGTCCTTTCCCGTCAGCATTCTTCTTGTCTTTCCTGCTGTTACCTGGGTGTTTCCAGTTTCCAGCTGTTTCCGATGCCGTATTCCGTGAGGTTTGAAGTAAACTTGCGCCAAAACATTTTTCCTCTGCTAGTTAAACCTCTTTCTTATTTAGCATTTACAGCATGCGCAGCGCGGCCTATGTTCAGACATCACTTCTCTACTATTACATAGGTGCTGGTTGAGGCAATGGCCGTGTTTCATTGCCTAAAGATTGTCGCTCAGATTACATGTAGCTATCATAACACTGAGATAATATATGCAGACCTGGCCCCCTGCTTTGTGTTGCCCCCACCCTTGCAGGGAGGCCACCCTTTCACTAGGGCCTCCTTCCCCTGGTGCCAGGCTTCCCTTGGCAGTGCACCCGAAGCCTATAACTCTGTCCTCTAATGTCTCTTTCCTCAACACACTTCACTTCTCATTTCAGAGAATAAGTCTGTTCTTAACCCCATACTAAGAGTAACCCTTTAATGGCACGTGTCCTGCTAGGCCTCTACTCTATTCCCTTTGATCTTTTCTCTAGGTTAGCAGCCCTTAACTCTGTGTCTTCTTCTCTTATCCCAAAGGTACTTCTGTCATAGATCTGTTGGAAACTGTATCCTAATTGTCTCTCTCCAGCTATGATAATATAACATCTAACAGACTAACATCTCTTTCTGTATGTGAGCAACGCTTACTAATTGAATCACAAGAAATTTCATAAACTGCATGCCTAGATAGCTATGCTCTCTGTTACTTTTCGGCAGATATGCTGTAATGTTGATTTCCCCCTGGGGAAATCTAGCTAAATGATCAAAACACAGTCAAACAAAAAAGGTCAAGATACAGACTTTCTGGCTGAATCACAGATGTATGAAATGTCCCAAATTCTGGTGTCATTACATGAAATAATGACGTTGTGATGTCTCTGGTGACATGACATATTTGGATAATGATAGGCTTCTGTGCAGTTGCCTTTGTAATAACTTCAAATATGGAAAACATACATTTTCTACAGGGTGTTGATAGTTTATTCATTCTTCTACTGCCTCTTTGCCCTTCCTTTTATTTGTAAACTTTCCGTTGCTATTTTGTTTCAATTAATACTTTGCCACTAATTTAATTTCCTTTGTTCACTTGTATGCCTAAATTGCACTAGGTAAGTCATCACAAGGCTATCTTTTTTGCTAGTTTTCCACAAAAGTCAATGTCCCAATACCTTTCAATGTACATGATCCTCTGTGATATTTTCTATAATGCGTTATTTAAAGTTGCTGGATCATATCATAGTTACTTTGCCAATCAATTCCTGTCACGTGTCATCGAGTGACTAGTAATTCTGAACTGGTCAGGTAACTGGGATCAAGCGATAAAATGTGAGTATTTTCATGTATTTTGGCTCACACATTTATTTGAATTACCTCCTCTTCTCCAAAATTTTCTTGCAAAATTGGAGGTGATGAGCAGTATGTTCAGAAGAGGCACTGGAGTCAGTTTTCTAATGCTCTTTTCCCTGCTACATTTCAGCTTTATTCCTTTGTAAAGTAGGGGTAACAATTGCTACACTCCTGGGACATTTGGATGTTAACTTAATACTTGCTAAGATCTGCATGTTGTTATATCAATGGCAGGGTATTTTTTTAAGTTTCTTTTACTAGATAGCAGATTTTCCCTTGGGGCATTCAGACATCAATGGCTGAAATTGGATGCAGCCAACACTTTTTCCCCACTCCGTATTACACACTGATACAGACTAAGAATGATTACAAATAGAAGAGGAAAAGTTGTGGGAAGGAGAGGAAGGATAAAAAGCTCCTAATGAAATAAGCAGGGTGGCAATGAGTATTTGCCAAATTAGAAAGCTGTTGTAATATTTCTGAAACAAACCAGACAATAAAGTCATCTGGTATCCGATTGCCTTTACTTGCTGTTAGTGTATTGCCCTAAATAAACTGCCTGGACTTTTCCCAGAACCATGTCTAAAACATTTGGCTCATAAGACATAAATGGGCTACGTGTTGGAGTCTTTCCCTGCATTTTTGGCACATTCGTTCTTTTTGCCTTCGGTACAGTACTAAGAAAGACCTTTTTGCAGGGCATTAGTATTTTAAAAGAGAAATATGTAGGAAAGTTATCAAAATGTTTGTACTTTTTAAAAATTTATTATTATTATTATTATTATTTTAACCACAATGTCTATAAATGTAATTATTACAGTTTTAATAGCAAAAAATTTTGAGTTTAATTGCATAGACATTCAATCTCTCATAGTTTTCCTTAAGTAGTCTCAGTGTCTTTGGCGCATTCTCAGAATTTCATCAAAATCTATGTCTTTTGGCTGATTTTCGTAGCTTTGGAGTATTTACTCTGGCACAGAAAGTCTGCATTGTGATGAGTGTTAACATCGTCAAGTGAGTTGTGCAGGTACTTTTTATGTGTCTTACTATACCTTTTAGTATTTGACAGAAATATATTTTATGGAGGAATAACTTCAGGCTGCAAATTCATATATATATATATATATATACACACGCACATATAGATATCCCCCCACTATATTCTCTTCCTGCATATAAGGGGTACTGTTGCAATGATTTAGTTGTGCCAAAATAAAGCTTTAGACTTACAGTATAGTGTAAATGAGGTTATATTTGTTGTTTGTTCTGTCCAGGATGTGGAAATACAGGAAAATTACACTGTTGTCTCTCTGTCTTACCTAAAGTTGTTTTTCTGTATCTAAAATCATTTGAGTTAATTTTTCAGCTGAGACAGTGTTCTTCATAGCACGAGGAAGCTGAAGTTTTCCCTTTTCTATTGAAGCTGCAATACTAGAGATAACCCATAAATCTACTTGTTTCAAGTTAGAAAGTTGAAACCATAGGTTTCAAATATTCATGAATGCATTTAGTATCTAGACTATACAATATAGTTAATGTAGGAGTTTAGATTCTGTCAAGGTTCACTTGTGTTGTCTCTAAATAGTTAAGACTGATAATGCAATTTTAAATACACAATAATTATGAATATTAAACAAGCAATGGATTTATTTGTTGTAAGTTAAGGGACAACGTAAGAAATACACTTTAAATCAAAGAAAATAATCTAGGAAAAATATTGTAGTTTTTGTCATGGGATTATTTTTTTTTTAAAATTTTGTGTATAGCCTTTAAACAAGGAGAATGATCAGCTCAGCATATCGTAATTACAGAAACATCATCACATAGTTTGCATAGTTGGAAAAAAGACTGAAGAAAATAAGCACGCAAGTCAATTTATGCATTACTGTGTATTGTTCAAGACTCAGTGAAATAAAAGGCAGACATTATAAAAACTGGATGGCATATTGATTTTTTATTATAGGATAAAGGTTTGCTTACAACTGAAAAACTGTGGCAGAAAGTAGTAATGGCTCTGAACTCCTTTTGTGGAGAGCAACAGAAGAGATAACAGCTGTCTGCCTTAGTTCTCTGGTTTGTGTGGTGTGTACAGACAGTAATGCAAGACTTTTTTATTTCTGATGTTAAGAACATGTGGTGGAAATGTTTGGCTATTTTAGCTTGTTTGGTGTATGTCTGTAATTAAATCTACAGAATGCAAACAAACTAACCTTTTTTAAGCAATTTCTTCTCATGTATTCCCAAGTATGCAAAATGAGACTGCAATTTCCTTCAATTATTCACATTTAGTTCTTGAATTTCCTCCATAAATAATCTTAAGTGTCTAGACTTGTTCTCCATAAGCAATTTGTTGGAAATATTTGATATTTAAAATTCCAGGTGTGATCATTCTCTTTGAAAAATATAACATATGGTACAGTTTCTGTTTCTTAACCGATTAAGGGTACTCTAACAAGTGGCTTTCTACTGTAAGTATTATAAATTTAAAATTCATTAACATTCTTTCATATTTATTTAAACCCAGTTGTTTATGGAAGTTAGGAATTTTTTTTGCTGGAGTATTTGTGGAAGGTGAATGTGAAAGGTGCACAAGTAATCTGAAATTAACTACATCTTTTTTTCTTGGAAATATTTTCTGAAAATATTTTTAGATGTTTGTCCACATCACATCTATATAAAACTCTCTCACAGAGCTGCACACAGATAAACAATACGGGGCGTGGGGGGAGGAATTGCAAATAATAGCCACAATAAATGTGCCAGTCTTGCCATAGTTGCAAACATAGGTTCCCCTCTGTGGACCTCACTGATGAAGACTGATGTCCTCACAGTGCAGTCAAAGGATATGCGAGTTGTTTCTATGACCTGCCACTGTGGTACATGAGGTTGCTCAGTGCCTCTGAGGGGGTCATTCAGCACCTTTTAGTGTTAGACCCTATAATTTAATTTTGGACTAATAATCTTCTGTTTAACTGGACAGTTGTTTGCTTGATTTTTTAATTATTATTGAAGGGACAGTATCAGACTATTTCTAGCACCAACAGTGATCGCTGAGTGGCTGGTTTTATAGCAGAACACAATAAATTATTTAAAACTGATCTTTTCTGATCTTGCTGCCCAGACTCCATGCCATGCTCATTGTAAGCACAGTTGAAGTAGCTTTTCTGGGAAACTTGGAGGAAACTGTAGGAAAGGAAGCTGGTCATGGTTCAAATCTTGTTTGTTTCCCTGATAGAGATTATTTAGTGCTCAAATACATATTTCAATCATTTACAGTTTAGGGTGAATTTTTCAGAAGCATCTATGTTGCTATGTAGTCTCATTCTAAGTGATTGGTAGACTGGGCTTCTAATTTCCAGAGAGGCATAGCCACACAGTTCTCAAAGGACTTAGGCACCCACTGTGCACATTTATGCATACTTGTATTTAGAAAGCTTCCCTGTCCATACAGATGCCTAATTTGTTGGAGAAAATTGACAGTTGCCAAGATTCCACACAAATTTTGTGAATTTGACCACGCAGCTTTCAGCTTCGCAGGTTGCAAAGCCACTGCTGAGGACAGTAGTCAAGCTCACAAGCCTCGTAAAACATCATATGAAAATAGATCTTGAACTTCTCAGGTTTATGATTGCCAATGTTCTGTTTTCATTACTAGTATTAATTTTAAACTGGGACATCTCCGTGCAGAGATATATCCTCAGACACAAATTGCTTTGGTGGTGCTAGAAAGTGAAGTTTGCATTTATTGGCACTGAAAAGATATTTTGAACTAAATTGAATATATGGATTTCAAGTAGACATGCATTCCCATTACAGTAAGGCCTTAATTTCAGATTAAAAAAGCAAGTACTGCTGCAGTGTTAGCCCCAGAAACACTAAAAAACTCCTTTGAAAAATGTGGCTCTGTGTTGTTATTGCCAGTTTGTAGCTCATTTCTGACACTTGCATATTCCCGAGAGCATTTTTCTGGTAACTTTATTATCTGAATGAGATTATCATTAAAAATTGAACAAATATTGTTTGACTTCCCTTTGAATAAAAGAACAGCTCTTCTGAGACACTTATTAAACTTTATTCCAGGCATTATCATTCATATAACAGGAATCTGGCAGTTATGGGGAAAAAAACAAAAGAAAACAAAAGAAAACAAAAAAACCCCACCACAAATACTTTTGATTGATTTATAGGGTGCAGGGGAAAATGAAGAAGCAAGAGGGCCTGCTGCCAGTTAGACCCAGACTGTAAAACCTGGAGTTTAGACCTCCCACCTAGAACGAGGGTGGACACATCCATTTCTGGCCAAGATCCCCAACTTCCTTATTGTCAATAAGATGCTGGCATTAAATTTTGTACACTCCTTTCAGGGTCCAAGCCCATGGCATGAGAGTCTTGTGGGTCTCCAAAGACATGGTAGAAAGGGAATGAGAGCACGATAAGCGACGAAAGCCACATTGTGCAAGACTATTGGAAGTCATAGGGGAAGCTGACTGGCCATGTGCGGTAGCTGGAATAAATCCATGAATAAGCAAAATGTCTTGTCTACATGGAGCGTTTATCCCATCTTCTGAGCATGGGGGAAGGAATAGGTGTGTATCAGCTAGCCGTGTTGAATTTTTTTCTCCTCCAACTGAAAACTCTTTTAGAGTTGTGCTGAGCTGCTGAGGCAGTGGATGTTAGATGAATTTTAATAAGAAGCTAAAGGAGAAAAAAAAAAAACAACACCAAAACCCTAAACCCCTCCAGAGAACTTGCTGACAGGTCTACATGTGTTTAGATATTTCTTCCTATTTAGATGCTCCCCACTGAAGATGACCTTGAATCTTGACCTTTCATTAAGGAGACGGGTTGTAAGCTGGTACAATGGGTGTATGCCTATCATTTCTCAACCATTCCTATTTTCAGAAAAGTACTATTCTTCAGGTTACTGAGGCTAGTCTTATCCTACAGAATCTAATTCTGTAATTCCGTAGCTGAACTTGTCTTGGTGAATAGAGAAGGAAAATTTGGTTTTCTCTGGCCCTGGTTGAGCATTGTATTTTATCCTTCAAAAGTATTGTCAATGACTTCAAAAATGTAGTATAGAATACAAAATCTACTGTATGCACAGACCATGTGCAATGCATATTAAAAATTCACAATAAAGATTATATTCTGCCCCTAATGTGCAGGGATTTACATATGTAACGCTAGGATGAAAAGTTATTATACCCACATTAAAAAGCTACTTTAAAATGCAGAACATGGCCATTTTCCAAAGTAAATATTACAATATTAAATATTTGTAATACTGAATATATTACTGTAATACTGTATGTGTGCTAATATTTTAACAGTGGCCATGCTCAAAGACTTGCCAATTTGCAGCTAGATAAATTAACTGAGTTATTTCAATATTATTTGGTATAACCATAGCTTTCCTATTCTTATTACAGGGAAAATACGGAATAATTAAAATGGTGCTGCATAATTACCTCTGACATTATTAATCAGTGAGACTATACTGATTTTGTCATTCTAATGCATGTTTCACGACTGAAATTGCACTAAAAATGTGGCTCTTGATGCTTAATTCTACGGTCCAAATTCTAATAATTTGTTGTCCCCATACAAGCAGACCTTGAGTGTAAAGAGTCCAGGATGATACTGCAGTAAGGAGAGGAGAAGTCTAAAAGAAGTATTTTGACAGCTTGACAGTATTTTGGCAGCAAGACTTCCAGGAAGAGTAAAACTCAAAATAGCAAGTGAAGAATTAATGGGAAATTGTATGATAAGAATAGTTCAAAAGATGGAAGTTGCTGAAAGAAGGAGCAAAGAAAACAGATCAACAACAAAATAAGTGCTAGAGGGGGAGGAGAAAGAAGATTAAGAAATCCTTCTGAAAACATGCTGCTCAAAATTATCCATTACAGTGAGGCTATATGAGAGGCTTAAATGGCTCTATAGCCTTCTCTTGAATACAAACTAAATTCTTGCCTTTGCTAGACTGATAGTATTTCATTGATATAAGAAAATGTTTTTGTGAGAAATTAGAATTTATTAATTTCATGCTAATTCATGGAACTAAGGAAAACTTTGGGCATCCAGCAAAAGTCTGGTTTGCTGTGGTAACCCAGGCGTTTTCTGTGAGGTCTGTGCTTGCATTTACAGACCTGTACCCAAAGCTCACACGACTTTTCAGGCTGCATTTAAAGTGGATTCTTTGTGACAATGTCCGCAAAGTGCTTTTGTATCAGGATAGTGCTTCCGGCACTAACAAAAGAGCCTGGTTACAGAGGAGCTGTGAATAACTTGGTAAAAAGGCAAGATGGCTGATTCACACCAATGATCATCAATAGCACCTAGATTAAGTGGCACTGAGAAGCAAGAAAGAGAGAGAATTAGATTTGCCTAATATTCAAAGTTGGAAAAAGTTTTTCCAATATCAAAAGGAAAATCATAAACTTCCCTATTGATTGTTTTGAGGGTAAACCAAATAAAGGCAGTTTTTTGTTTAATAGATTGTGTGCACACTCTTATTCCTAAACAAGAGTATCTTACTTCTTTCTCGACTGCTAATACTGAGATATTTCTAAGCTGTTGGATGGACTCTAAGTTTCAAATGCACAACTAACAGAATAAGGCATGTGTAGATCTGTCACTTTTACATAGAAGAGGATGAGCCATCAAACTTTGGTGTCTGAGTGTATAAATCCATATCCTAGCCCTTTCCTCCATCTTGCTTATGCACACAGATGCACGTATGTATCACACAGCCTGCAGAAACCAGCATTTGTTTCTAAATCAGACTTCCGCATGGCAGAGCAATAAAATGCATCACAGGACGTTACAGTAGTAATTATTCTCAGCCCTGTTTTAAAACAAGTGTTTGTGCTGTCACATTCTTTTTCTTCTGCTGGGATCCAGGCAGTGCATTAGCCAGAGACTCAGCCACTCCTTGTGAAAAATCTATGGGAAGGGGTTTTGGCACATTGCTTCTCCACATCTCTTACAACCTCATATAAACTAACGGAATTTTCCAGCTCTTAATTGGTAGAGCAATGTATCAGAAAAAAAGTTTTAGCTGAGATGCTACTTACATTATTGTTGTAAATAATTGGATTGTTTCAGCTAGCACATCAGCTATTATGAATGCACTATGGTTATTACTAGCTATCACTGAAATACATGTTATAATATGTCAGGCAGGTAGTAGATCACAGGCCAGAAAACACTTATGAAAATATTTAATTTTTTTATAATGGCCAGTGGGGCTGGCATGGCAGAAGTAAGAAGAGTAAATTTGCCCAGTTGGGTCCTTTCATTCAATGGCATCATTATTTCCTTTTTTCCGCATTGTGCTTCTTCAGAGAATTTTTAACCTTTCTGTTTCAGAAAATAAGGTAGGAGGGATTGCAGGAATACACCGTGACTCTTGTTTTATAGGAAGCTTGGTAGTAAACAAGACTCTTAAATACCATTCATTTTTTTAAATGAATACAAGAGTATGTTGAATAAGTTTTTCATGAATAAATAAATCCAAATTAAAAGGATATTACAGTGTTGCAGCAACGTGCTTATTCTGTATGGCATTAGGAACTTTGTAGTGGTGAAGTCAGTGGAACTAAAGCCTTCTCATAATAGTCCATGAAGGCTTTAAGATTCAACCATTTAAAGAGCAAAACCTTAACATGAATTAGATCAGACATGATGCTGAACCCTCTGCAGGGTGCTGGTACACACAATGGCTATATTGTGAGAAGTCTGACTCATAAAGAGTGTCTTACATAAAGCATATTATATAAAGTAGCTCTTCGCCCTCTGGCATACATTCTGGACTCCAGAAAGTTCTGCAGATCTCCCAAAGTTTGGATGTGTCACCATGTTCGAGTCTGCCTGTGCATGTAAGCAGCCACTACTGCTTGATTTTATAAATACATACCTACCAATCAAACATCCAAGTGCAGTTACAGAGGCAATCAATGAGGAAAGAGGAGCATGCCTCTTGGAAAACTTGGCAAATATCGCCTTTTGACAAAAATGTCACTGCAGTTTTAGTATCTGCACAGACCAAATAAGAATTTAGCCTGTGCTTGAAAGATTTTGTGTAGTGAACTGCCTGAAAACAGAACAGGCATCTTCATATACTAGTATGAAACGGTTCATCATTCTGTATATTATGATTAATAGTTATTGTTATATTATTTTATTTTTTAAATTGCCAATATGCTGAAATGTACAATAGGAATTATATTTTAGCCTACGAGCACGTCTCATTCAGCTCAGCTTTGCTTTACAGCTCACAGCCCATTAATCACAAGGTGACACTCCTAAGTGGTAAACCTGATGATACATATTAATATTTATGGTTTTGCTATACTGTACTCTTGCTTTTGCTATACTGGGAAAGAGCAGTGCTGTCTATCAGTATGAGCTAACACCTCTTTAAAGCTGTAAACTGACAAGCAGCACACTGGCATTTTTACTAATTATTTTACCAAGCCGATGACAACTAATCAAACTGAACTGCCAGGCGGCATGCCTATACAGCGGCTGGCACTATTGGCTTTCAGTACCTGCTCTGTGGTTTTAGGAATTTTCTTTCTCACCAGCATCTGCTGAACATAACATACTTCCTGAATGCAGATTCGTTTACTAATCTTAGAAGAAAAACAAAGCAAGTATAAGGTCAGCCCAATATCTTCCAGCCTCCAGATAGACTTTTATTTAATGCAAACAAACATATTCAGTGGCAGATACTGGGTCATTCGGAAATCAGGCGAAGCATCCGTATATATTTATATATATTTTTTATATACATATTACTTTCAATATTATAGTACTTTTCAATATATTTTATTATAGTAGTACTTTGCTTACAGTTGGGTGCCAGTCCTGCCAGCATTTTGAAGATAAATCTTTTCAAATGTGTATGAAGTTATGACTTATTTTGAAATATGGAGGATTTCTATTTTGGGGGGTTTTGTTTGTTTGTTGGTGGTTTTTTAACAGATTTTACATTTTAGGGAATGGTCTGATTATCTGTGGCTACTGTAAAAATGAACTGTTAGAAACAACAGGCTTTTCACATTACAAGCTATGACACCATTTGACCTTTAAAAGCAGCAATTTTTTTCAACATTCTTAGGCTCTCCCACCGCCCGTACATACACAGTCCTTGAGGCTCAATCTGTGAGTCATAAATATGGATAGAGCCACTTGCGTGGAATATTTCTATTGAAAATATTCTACCTTGAGAATATTGGCTCAGCTGATGTTTGGGTTCATGAGTTCAGAGATTTTTGGCAACCCAAACTTCTGTTTAAGTGCATGAAGAAATGCTGTGATCTTTTTTAGCTGAGCTGACATGTTGTCTCTCTAGCTGAAAATAAACTGATCTGGTGTGCTGAAGCCAGATTCCAAGCTGTGCATTCTGTCAGGGCTACTTTTCCTTAAGCAGCTCTCCCAATCCTTAGTCAAGTCTTTAAAATATATACTTCCTACAGTAGATAATAATGCATTGGCTGGTGTTATTTTGTGTAAAAGTTAAATAACAAATTGGGAATATTCTCTATTACCAGCATCTAATCACTGGTAAATGATAGGTTCAGAGAAAATCTGCCATTGGATACTATAAAAACATACTTGAGTGCATTTACAGCTTGTGTGTGTGTGTTTATATTATATATGTGTATATATATATGCACACACATATACGTATATTAAACTACATATAATATACATTCATGTGTGTATGTATACACTCCCAGAGAGACACACATGTATTTATATAGCCACATCTTCTCAGGTCGTGTTTTGGCCATGTTCCACTACCTTTTTACTCTCTGTTTGAACCATTCATTATTGACTCATTCTAGAATATTAAAACCAAAATAGTCAAAGTTTTCGATTAATCAAAAATAGTATCATTTGATCACAGTGTTCTCTCCTAAGTTATAAGATAATACATGTACAGTGTTTGTGGAACTCTCCATCATGTTGCCTTAGGGTGCATGTATATATTTATACACGCCAAACCTATCATTCCATGTTGACCCAATAGGCTCTGGTTAACTGTGACACTGCATGTCAGTTGTAAAATGCAGGAAAAATAAGTTTCTGTGACAGCTGTTTTAACATGTCAAGTACACTGTTTAGTTCTATAGGAAAGAAAAGTAACAAAAATACTGCAACAGCACCATCAGGGTAGCTCTGTCTTCCTTGATGCACTCATTTCCTGCCACCTTGATTCCTCATCATACTGCAGTACACAGAAAGATTATGCCTGCACTGTGTATGGGGTTTGCCCTTGATGAATCCAGTCATTTCAGCTTTCAGAAAGAACAAGCCTGTCTAAAACCAGAGTGGATTTGTAAAGTGTTTACTAAGCTTTAAAATCCGGCATAACAGGCATGATTAAATAGACACCAATGACAAACAAACAGTTCTGTAAGAAACAGCAGAGCACATAACAATAACTGTGCCACAAGTTTACTGTTTGTTGCTGCTGCTTTCAGGGAAATTGAAAATGTGCAATACTTTTTCTTTCAGAATTTGTTGGAGTATTTGAAGAGCTCTATTTAATGACTGGATTGCGTGCCAATTTATTATAAAACAGTGGTCTTTTTACTTCTAGTGGAACCCAAAATAAAATGCCACTTGTGAACAATACAATGTTCATAACGCTGTTGTGCTTCAGATGTGAAGGCACTGCTGAACAAGCAGGTGGTTCTTTCACTCTGATAGTTGCACTGGTTTTCAGCTACACCCTAAGGGTGACTGGTCTGTTTCGCGGTCTCCCATTTAGGGGACAAACCACCTAGCAAACTAATGGCCAACTTTGTATACTGTGATTGCAGCAAGGTCTCTCTTCGGAAGACGAGCGGGGATGTTTGAGCAAGGGGAAGCATCCCGGCTGTGCTGAATGGGCTCCTGCAGCCCTGACGTAGTTGTCTGTGTGGATGATGTATGAGGTGCCTTGCCGAAGGTCATGCTGCAAGTCTGGAAGTATCGTTGAGGAACACTGGTTCTTTTTTCCATCATTACAAACTGCTGCATACCAACAGTTACCTTAATCTATACAAATGAAAACTAACATAGCTACTATTACATTATGTTGGTGGGGAAAAAAGGTAAAACATGTTCTACTGCTATTCCTTTGACAAGTGGTAAAGAATGCAAAATTCTGAGTGGAGTCTTCTGTCTGTCAGCAGTAAAGCAGCCTTTAAGCAGTATAATTAAATACACTTGATACAGTTGATATTATCTCCCTAATGACTCCTTTAGTTTAAAAAAAATAACTGAGAATATAAATCACCACTGCAAATAGGAGACCAGCAGTCACATTGCACAAAAAGGCATAGACAAAATTGTCAAGCCCCTGAAGAGGGGCAGACAGTGACCTACATTTAGGTCAGCATTCTCAGGTGTGTCTGTAGTTTCTAGGAAAAGCATAGAGATGGGCTGGAAAAGGCTTCTGTAAATCCTGTGTGCCTGACACTTCGCTTTGTCAATTTTTCAATTTTATGCTACATAAATGTCTCTAGCTGTTATATAATTGTAATTTTTCTGTGATTTTTTGTTAAAGTAGTTAAGTTTACTTCTCAACTTTTAAGTCTAATCTACCTGTGGTCAAGACCACAGCATCAAAATTACAATTATATAGTACAGCATGTTGGGGAGATTGCAATGCAGGGAGAGTCCAAGGGCGAAGAGGGAGGAGACGGAGGCAGGAATAGAGCATTAACTATGCAGGCACCCAGCACATTCCTGTTCATACTCTTCATTCCTTGTTCTGCTCCTGTGTATTTTCATGTTTGACTTAGAGTGGATGCTACATGTGGCTTTCTGTAAGCTGTCACCTGTGTCTCCAGTAGAGATGTGACAGTATCTCAGATGAGGCAAGCAGGTTTGCAGAGGCAAGAAGGGCTCTTCGCCTTGCAGGTCTCATGAGCTCCTGCTTGGAGTGACAGATATTTGAGCAGAGACTGTGATTTCCTTGCATCCTACCTCTACCTGAGGTCCAAAATGGGATAAACATAAACCATCTCAGTCCACTGAGTTATGTTGGTACATGGCAATGCTGGCACTAAAAAAGTCAGCGTGTCGTCCAGAAATGTTATTGCTAGTAGAACTGCACAATAACATGGCGTCTAGACAGGGGCATTTTTGTCTGAGAATTAGCCCATGCAGGGCCTGCCTGTTTGTGGCAAGTGCTCTGCAGTTTTAAAGCAAACCTAAAAAAAAACCCACCATTTTTTCACACACTATTTCAAACACTGAATGAGGGCTGTCCTTCTCCCTGCAAGCAGAGGTTCTCCTTTCTAGTGCTGTGCTACTATTTTATATTTTTTGGTAGTGACGCATTTAACTATACAAAACATCTTCATTACTGACATCCCCAGGAGAGGCAGGTACCTGTTATCACGTTGTGCTGTGCTGTACTGTGTTGTGAGTGCACTGCAGTGACTGGGGAAAGATTATGAAGTAACTCCAGGACCACTGTGGCTGCCCTGGCAGACGGAGCACAGCATCACAGAGGTTATAAGAGTATTTTTTTTCTCCACAGTTATTGTATCCCAAAGTGGTTGTATCAGGACATCACTACTTCTTTTTCCTGTTTTTTCAACCGCAAAACTAGGCTCAGAATTTTATTTGGCAGCTGCTGAGCCACCCTGATATAGCAGCAGACGAATCCAGGCAAAGAACAGATCTATCACTATATCTGACTGATCTCTCTGCTTATGCACAGTGACAAATTCTCACCTCTCCATATAGATCAGCAGGCTCTGTAACCAGTCAGTCACGCATAAGTTGTGACAGCGCATCACAAGATTGGCAATTTGGAACCCTAGAGTACAAGGTAAAACATGCCGGTTTTTTACATGAAAACAGCAGCCCTTTCCATTCCAATACTTTTCACCACCCTCACTCCCCATCATTCTTTCACAAGAAAACATAATGTTCTTCTCTGTATCTTCCAATACATGGAAAAGCGTACAAAGCAAGGAAGTAATGAAAACAAATCTTTCAAGATGAATTTTCTGTAACATTCATTTCTTTGACATATCTTCATTCTCTCAGCTCAGGACTGGTTAAGAAAGAAATTCCCATTTACTATGTTACTGTTAAAATGTAAAGTTGAAAACCTCAATCTTGAGATAAAAATTTAGTCATGCCAATTGATAGAGAAAGGTCGTGAGAAAAATAGTATAGATATGATAAGTATCATCAGCTGTCTTTGACTTCAGTGAAAAATGGAAATACGTGGCTTGGTTGTAGAAGCTAGTGATAGGAATAAACAGTATTTTAAAAGTAGCCTTACATGTTGCATTGCTTTTCTATAGAATTTGAATTACTAAAATACTTGGGCATGTCAGAAAACCCATCCCAGTTAACGACACTGGTTCTCAGTTAAAGACACTTAGCCAAACATCTTAGGAAACAGGATGTTTCAAGGAGCTGCTGAAGAACAGGTGCGTTTTGTATGTTTGCATGTTGAGTGAAGCCATTTAGTAACCACAGAAATAGGGAAATGGAGTTTAAAATATATAAAACTTCTGTTACATAAGTAAAGTAATTAAGTGGCTTTTCAAGCATTTTTATTGTTAAGCTATGGGGCACAAATGAAATGTGCTTATTCTCCCCAACGTAGGAATATTGATAACACTGAAAAATAGTTGTGTCAGTTTTACGGTTTCCTCTGAAAATGTTAATTAAAAAAAAAAAAACAATTAGTTTCCAGGTCAGAAAGCTGAGAGGAGATTTATAGAAAGACAAAATAATAAATAAGGTTATAAAACTTAAAAGTCTAACTTTCATGTTAGACTTGATGTTCTCTGTTCTGTTGCATGATGTGAGTCTAATGGAGATCTGCCCATTGCATTGCAGCGTGGGACTATCTATCAAATAGATGCTATTAATCACATTACATTTAATATGATGGTTCTCAAATGTTTTTTGATCACTGTACCCAACATGTATTCAAATTTTTTATGGATCACTCTTCAGCCCTAGCATTAAACTTTTAATTTAAAACTCTCTTTAAGATTATATAAACGAAAATAAAATAATAGCTTCTCTGGAGCAGCTGCGGGCTGCTGAGCATGGACTCACAGACCACCCACTAATCTATAGACCACAGTCTGGTAACTGCTGTTTGATGGGCTTATCTGATGATACTTTTTTTACAGTTTGCATATAATTAGCTGGGCTCAGCTTGTTTCCTACAGTTTTATCCACTTTCTGAAAACCACAGTTTCATTGTTGGTAGAGATCACAAACTCTGAGTCGGACATAAAACGGGCCTATATTCTCAAGAGATAGTCATTGCTTTCCGAAGTGCCAGCATGCAGGATTTTAGAAAATACCAGTCTACTGCAGCAGTCTATGCAGTGAGAATGACTAATAAAAGAACATGTCGCAAAGTATGGCCTTGGTCACTGAGACCGGCATGGAAGCCTGGCAGTGCTTTGGTATTAGAAAATTCAGGCGTCGGAATAATAGAAGCTTTGAAACCATCCAATATATTAATTATGCAGGGTGTATTGTTCTGTATCCCTGGTTTCCTAGGCCGTAAGTGTCCTTGGTTATAATGATGATCTGGACTACTAGTGTAGCAAGGAGAACATATACTTGCAATGGGTTCTTTTCCTCTCATGAGACCTAAAGCCTCAAAACCTTCATTTTTTAATGAACATAAAAGACAGAAATACCCATTTCATCAATGCACTTTGGTATATGTATAACTGGAGCCTCAGTAGAAATGAAATAATATTTTTAATTGACGTAAGAATAGGACACCAGCTCTGAAATAATTATTACTGATTTTTCTATTGTGAGAGATAATTTGCTGTTGCAACACTGTAAATTCTGGAGTGAAAAGGCCATGTTCAAAATGTTCCACATGCCAATGGTTCTAAAAGGGTATTTGCCAAACAAGGCAGCTCATAAGGGATAATTCTGAAGGCAGTCAAGTTTAGAGAGTAGTTTCCAGAACACAAGCCCTTTGGGATTTGTCTTCCCTTCATAACAGTTTTAAGGCATCATTGTCAAAATCTTGTTTTTACTTTAGCTGGCAAGATGTTCGTCAATTATTTTAGGACCTAGAGAACCTCAGGGACATCCAGTTCAGTCAATGGTGAGAGTAGTAGCTAACAGTAAATAAACAAATTCCAGCTTCCGGGGATGTTACAGGCTATGTGAATATTTACAGAATGGTCCATCCTGTTCTCCTCAGATCATGAGGTTGACGTGCTTTGACCAGGTGAAGGAAAGTATGAGTCCAAGTTGAAGAAAAAAGTGTTAAGACTCTAAATGCTTTTACATAAGGTGGAGAAATCATCTGTTGAGGTGAGACCTAGGGATGTTCTTTGCATGCCAGTGCTTACAGAAAACATATGGGGCAGCATGTGAGAGAATGGAAGGACACTAACAACCAAATAGCTCCTTCCATTCAAAGGTACCATGATATCTCTGATGTGATTCACAGTGACGTCATTTTCCAGAAACAATAATTAAATAAGCATAATTTCTCGAGAATCCACCATGGGGGAAAAAAAAAAATCAAAGCAATTATTTCCAGCACCACAATGCTAATGATATCTGCTATGGAATATTGAAATATCAACCTGACTTCAGTTCTCAACGTGATTTCAGTTCTCCAGAGATATACTGAGGAAGGAGTAACCTAGAGCTTCTGATGCTCTGTTTCTCAGCAGTAGGACACGTCCCTTTGCCAGACACTTCTTACTCTTCTTGACCAGATATATGAACTGTCTTTGGGTGTTCCGTAAAATTAGTAGTATCTAAAAAAAGAAAATAAACTATCTATTAAAATATAGACTGTAACAAGCCAGCAAAATACTCTCCGCATGATCTGTAAAAGTAGATGGATTTCTTTTTTTGTTGAAGTGGAAGGAATCATCATCTGCCCAACAATACTAATTTTTCAAGAAAACCAGAAAAGTAACATGTTAAGTTCTACATTTGGTGTCAAATCATCATGCAAACTGAAAAACTCTAGAGCAGTTACTTTTAAGATGTGGTAGCATCACATAACCCTTAAATTACAGAAGAAAGAAGGACTTTCATTTTAATCTTAACTACCTGTTACTCCGTAAGCATCCCTGTCCAAGATCAGCTTTACTTTCCCTTCCTAGAAGCATGCTACAATGCAAGGCTTGGAAAAATGGTGGTGAATTAGCATTGTGTAGCTTAGTAGGGAAAATACCCACATGCCTCACTCTTTTCACATTTTGTAGGGCAAAATAAACGCAATGCAACAAAAGCAACATTAAAAATTGCAAAGCTGAGTCAAAAGTACAACCTGTTCTATCATATCACAACACTAAGGAAAACACATCATACTTTCTCAGTCCCCAAACCTTTCCTTCCAAAAGATGGAGGTAATCCATGAGATAATTTTTCCTCAAATTAAGTTCCACTTTCAAAAGGCAAACAAGTATTCAAAGTATTCTTATCTTCAGGTGTTCAGGTGGCTGAAACTCCTTTCTAACCAGTGGGAGGGGAAAATTTAGCTGCTTTAACCTTAATTGCTGGTGAATGTTCTAAGTTATTTTAGGTTCATACATTTCACTCTGTGGTTTTTTATTCACTGGGATTTTTGCTTCTTTTGACTACATTTGCAACTTCTGCATCTATTCTTTACTTTAGGACAGGGGATAATACTATCCCAGTGCTCTCAGTTGCACTGAAGGCAGCACAAAGAGTGAGAAACACAGAATTGCTCCATCCTTTTGTATCTCTCCATGGCAGATGGATAATTTAGCATGTGCTGTGTTTGTGACTCACGGCCACCCAGCCAGTATACAGGGAAGAGCACCAGTTCTGCCTGGCGTCCATGGGCAGCTGTGCCAAAGGAAGTAAGATACGATAGCAAATGCTGGAGTCCACAGTAGGGCTCTGGTCAGCGTCTAATGGTCTAAAACATGAACAAGTACCCTGCAACTATCCAAAAAAAACTGCTTCCCAGGGACATGCCTGTGCAAGATCTGTCTTGAACAGTGTGAAATTTTGGGGAAAGAGACAGTTTTGCTGTTGCCCATGATCTTTAAGTCATTGTGCAAATCTGTGAGAACATTCTACGAAGAAGATAGTCACTACGCTTTATCATCACAGATACACAATCAAACAGTCATTGGATACGTGCTAGGCAGAAAGTAAATTGGTTGGTTTATAAAAGACTTCTTTTTCCATGCAGTGTGCAACTATTGTCCTTGCTCCCTTGCTAAAGTATCTATTTCTTCATCAGCTTTTTCAGAGAACAGAAAACTTCACTTAGGAGAATAGCTTCAGTTCCCTTTCATTTGGCTAAGTCAATGAATAATTGGTAATATAAATCCCTAAGTAAAACAATCAAGTCATTAGTGTGCTTAGAAGTGTCATATGATTTGTATTTTCTCAAAAAAAATGACTACTTTAAAAAAAATCACACACACAAGAAAAAAATATTAAAAAAAAAGTCAAGAGGCTACATTCTGCTCTTAATTTCATAGTAATTCCACTGAGATGTATTTAGAAATGGCAACTAAAAGTCTGATTAATGTATGTGCTCCTAAAAACATAAAATAGGAAATTGAGCACATATCCCAAATATCTTTTCCTACATTAAGGAAATTAATTTATACTGGCATAAGGTAAGAGGGAATAACGTCTTCTGTCTTTATTCTCCTGCAATCGTACACTTGCTAAATTAAGTTTTGATAGCCTTTAATGAGATAGGATGTCTCTTTAGCTCCTTTCTGTCTTGCAGATAAATAACAATAATTTTGGGAAAAAAGTACAGGGACTGAGACCTTTGGGAATCATATAGAGCTGAAATGTTCCCAAGATTAAATAATAAAATTCAGATAGTCATGCCCAACCAATGAACTGATCTGCAGATACCTTTAAGTACATTATATAATGCCAGGAGCTGGGGTATGCCGATGGAGACAAACTGCCTGACATTAACAGATAAAATGAGAGGTCTGCTTAAATCTGTATTAAGATAGTAATGCCTGATAGTGGACAATTTGGTGACCCTCATCTATAGCTTGTATATGTAGCTTTACAAAAGGTAAAGTTTCATATTCCAACATAAACTAGTTGATGCTGGAGTCAGGAAGGCATTGTTCAATTTGCTGTTCAAGTAGGAGGTTAGACTAGAAGGGACTAGTTGACTCCCAAGCTCCCTTCCAACCTGAATTACTCTGTGATTCAGTGATTATCCAGCTCTGTAGCTAAGCATGGGCAGAGATGTGTGAAATTCTAGAGCCCATCGCGTTTCTCTAAAGAATTAGGACTATCCTATAGGGAAGGAGGATATCAAGCTTGCTGAACTCTTTTCTCTGATCTTATATGACATATCCTACTTTCCTAAGTGTAATGCAGCTTAATTGGTGCCTGCGTAGCTTCATTTTTTTAGACAATTCCATGTACTTCAACCAAAGAAATATGGCTTCAGAAGATGAAGCCCATTGTTGTCATCAACTATAATGTACTCTTAGGGAAGGAGGTTTGGATGTGATCAGAGGAAATGATGTACTATAAAAAGATGTAGGTACTTTGTCATTTGCAGGTGAACGGCTATCTCTTTGAAGATTTTTCCCTCTACACTAATCAATAGGCCTGTAATGAGAGTCTATGCCATAGCATTCAGATGTGCATCAGGAGGTCATGTATTGTACTAGACAAATTATGGAGAGAATAGGGGTCTTGCATAATATTCTAGTCAAAATCTGTGTTTAGGTTGTGAACCAAAGCTTAGGGCTTTTTGAAACTGGGATTTAGAGTGTAGTTCATCTTCAATATAAATATTTTTAAACAAAAATTAACATTTTATTTGGGGGTTGGAAATCAACTACTGTCCTAAACAGTCTAAGCTAAATTTTATGCTAGTTTATGCAAAATGAGGTTATGTATGGATTAAGCCCACACTACTCAAAAGTTGCCATTAACTTTTCAAATATCTCCATTTTAGAAAGTAAATTGAGATCTCCAAGTGCCATTTTTACCATATGTTACTTTGACAGTACAATAATATATCAGTTTCACTCTAGAAGTCATTAATAGGAGCTAGATTAATGCAAAACCTGTACAAATCTGCAACATTTTATTTGAAAATTATGTATTTTCTTAAGAATAATCCATATATTCTCTCCATGGTCCTCACTGCTTATACCTGTACCATGAGACAGACTATACGGGTCAAACTATATGCTGGACTTTTTTGTTGATTTTCTCTTGTCCTATATGCATACAAACACACTAATTTTTTCTTTTATTGTTGGTGTTCTTTCTCTTAAACATTCAGGATTGTAGTCACAGCTTCACCTAGGTGGCATAATTTTGAATCCTCCCTCCCCAGCACTCCATAGTAAATGTGAGGACACATCATGCTGCTACCTGAGATTTAATTTCTTTGAAAATCGTGTTTGAATATCTTTAAGAAATAAATGGAGGGCCATTATTCCTTTCACAGAATCCTTATCTGATTGAAACTTGAAGATAAGTTCCCTTTTTGTCAAAGAATGAATTAACACAGATAGTTCCAGAAGAAACAGAAAGTGTTTGAAATACTAACCTGGCTGCTCTGATGATCCAAAAGTACTTCGGACGCACAGATTGAGTGACATTTTCTTCCTTCTTCCCCAGACAGTTTGGGTTAAATGGTGTTATACAAAATCTTGTTTGGAGCCTCTCATTGCTACTAATGTTAAAGTGAATAAGTGCCATATAATTGCCCTGGGGAGCATATAAATGGGAAAAAGCTGAAGCTGGGAATATTATGTATTATGTAGGACAACAACAAAACCAGGCTGAACCTTACTTTCTTTCCCAGTTCCTCTTTTCCCTATCCCTTTGACTGCTTGATTTCCTGATGTGCTGAAGGTATAACATGGTCTGCCTCTTATGCAAGTCTGAAATCAGAGCTGGCATGTGGTTTCTTTCAGCCTGTCAAAGATGCAGTATGCTATATTCTATTCAACAATGCTGCTCAATACAGCATATGACTGTAAATCTTCTTTTTACGTACACTGCAGTAGAGACCTTTGTCCCTTGTGATTTACCAGGTTTTATTTAGCTGTAAAAGGACTGGTGTTCAAGAGCTGCTTCAGGAGGGACTTAACTAGTCCTGAGAAAGTGCAAAAAGAAGGTAAATTCCATAATTTAAAAAAAAAAAAAAATTCACAAAAAACCCACAAAGAAACAGATCAAATTTTTTATTTACTTCATGATTGCTGCAAAAATTCTGAACACATATTGCTTACAAAATTATAGATCAAGAGCTAATAACCAGAACCATAACTCGGGAGTTCTCTGTGGTCAGGCAGGCAGTATTTTGTTTAGTAACTATTCTTTTTAACTCCTGAAAATTTTTACTGTTTAACTTTATACTACCAAATAACCAAGCTAGGTCTTGGACTTACTTTTTAAAAATAACTGCAAACAAGAGCTAATAATGCTGTGTTTAGCTGCTTTTGAATGTAGATTTGACATGGCAGCTTGTGTATGTCAGAAAGAAAGAAGGAATTAGTATCTGTAAGCCTACCAGAAGTTTCCACAGAAGACATGCATCAAGCCAACACTGCTGAACACACAGTTTAGACACTTCTTAAAAATATATATTTAAGCCTTAAAGTCCTGTCAGTTATTGTATTTGTATTGCCAAGATTTAACTAGACTCCACTAAAATCATGTATTGTATTGCTACTAAGTGTCAGCTATCTTCTGCCTATATGTCATTTCAACCTAGATTTCTGAATAAAGCATTCTTGAAGATTTAAACCATGGAATTAACCCATTCTACACTGAATTTCTGAGCCATTAAGAAGCTTCATATAGATTAGTTTGAAAACATTGTACCAAGGTTTTTTTCATTCTTAATACCAACATCTCCCTGGAAGTACAGGGTAGGTTCCCAGATCTCTGCTGAGTGATAGGACTTAACTGGCCAAGGAAACTTTTGTCCCTCCTTACAGCAGGTATCACAGCAAATTGTTAATACACACAGTTAAGAAACTGCTGATGTTGCTATTGATCCATAACATCCAGCATGCACAGGCCAATCTATTGTTCTGCAGACAGCTAGGATAAACCGGCAGCCCAGAAAATGCTCACATTTGAACTCAAATATTCTGAATATGGATTTAAAAAAGAATACGTATGGGGGGAAAAAAAGGGTGTTGGTTTTTTTTTTTCTTTTGCACAGTTAA
>VXBL01002371.1:163653-198994 GCA_013400195.1 Aramus guarauna | reverse complement strand
AAAAAAAAAAAAGCTAGCATTATTTTAATAGATATGTCACTTTAAATAAAACCTTCTAGATAATGTCAGCATAATGAATATCTTGACCTAAACTTGCATGTTCAGTTTCAGTATTTCCTACTGAAATTGAAATTCCTTGCCAGTTTATACTTTGCAGAATATACCACTGGATCAAGACTGGAAACAGAACCACATATATACGTATGTAAGTGTGTGTGCACATATGTTGATGTAGAATAATCCAAGGTATTTGTTTTATTCAACTATTTTCCTGGTGGTACAGTGATCATGACACAGCAGAGTTGTACATAGGATTAGCATGTTTGCAAAATTACCTTCCATGTAAAATATGCAGGAAAATATAAATTGCATTTGAAATGTGAACAAACAGTAAAAAAAAGTAAAAAGGTAATAGTAATAAAAAACCTAGAAAAACTGCTAAATATTCAATCTTTAAACTGAAATGCTTTTTTTTCCCTTGCTTTTTTTTTTTTTTCCTTTAAGATGGGTACTTGAGGTCCTTGAATTTACCTTCTGCCACCACCTTGTTTCCAGTCCTCTAAAATCTTTACTGGAATCCTTGATAATTTTAAGTTATTAAACATTTCTGTAGGTTTATAGTTTCTACTACTTTTGTGGTGATTTTGTAATCAAATAGTTGTCGTATAATTGGGATCAAAATATATAATCCCAGAAATTTTTAAAACCGTGTAAAATTCACTGAATTTAATTGAAGTTTTCAGAAAGCTAGGAATGTGCTGTGATAGCAAGGATTTGAGCTACACATACATTTTTATACTTAGCTGAACTGTCTTTCAGATTTTTTGATCAAGGAGAAAAAGAAATCTATGGCAACACAAAAAAAAAGGCAGGAAAAATGCAATGTAATTTTGAAGCTACATCTGCAGATCACTGAAAGGCTTCAATACTTCTATGGATTTCCTAGGAATACAGAGTAAAAACATTTTTTTTTTATTTTTTTTTTTCAAAATTGTGTCTGAAACCAAACCTTAGCTGATATTTAGAGTCACTAGTTTTAACTAAATCAAGACATTTGAAAACCTTAAACTTGAAAGTTATTGCTAAAATCATGCCAAGTGGAGCATGTGCATGATTTTGTATAATGCCCAAATGACTCTTGCTTACAGGACTGCAGAAATTGATATCACTTCCTGGTGTGTGAATGAAAGATGTTCAGAGGAAATGTTTATTTCAGTAACAGGCTCTGAACTCTTAGCAGATGCATCCACAGATTTATTTTTTTTTATTTTTTTTTTTACAGTTCAGGAACAATTTTTATAATTTATAGGATGTGCAAATGAAAAAGGTATCATGTACAACATCCCTTCAGACTGTAGTGGCATGCTTGCTGCTTTTATAAATGTGTTTTAATGTGGTTAAGGTTGCTGGATTATTATCAGCCACCAATTCTCCCTCCCACTTAAATCTGATGTGTTCAATTAGCTGGTTTGTTAGGGTTTTTTTTTGTTTTTTACTTTCCTCCATTTGGATCAGGTCATCTAACATTGTGACTACCCCTTAAAATATCCTGAAAGCTGGGGAACTGCAGGTCATTGATATTTCTTGCAGAATAGGACCATATTTTGTATCTGAAAACTGAGGATTGAAAGTGCCAGAAAGCGAAACTTTTGGGCTGATCTGTTATAGAGGATACCTGATTAGGTGTCTGCTAATAAAAGGCTTTTAGAAGTTTTTGAACAAGTGATGTTTATTTTGGCTACTCTAAATTTCTGTAGCTACGCTGTACGTGGTAAATTGGAAAATAACATAATGTTTCAGTAGCAAAACTCGCTAACCCTTTTTCATATATGTCAATAGCTTCCTTTGCCCTCCCACCTCTACACCCAGAAACACGTATCAAAATTCAGCCTGCAGTTATGATATTGAATATGCACGACATAGTAGAATACAAAATTAAATATAGTTCAGCACTGGACAGCACTTTTGGAAATATGAGTGAATCAGGTTAAAACTGCTTCATTTTTATGTTTGGCTGCAGTATTTATTTACATTAATTTTCCAGAAATGAAAGTCAATGTGGTGATGATGATGATAATATTTCCTATTTTACCTAGTGATACAGGAAAGTGACAGCATGAATGTGGCTATAAACAGAACTATCACTTCTCCCCAGAAGAACCAATTAGAACATAACAGATTTCTTTTCATAATAAGTAACCTGTAGCTTTCAATCTTCTGTTCATGATGAAAAAAAAAAAAAGTAAATTAGACGTGTTCTGCCATTTAAAGTACTGAGACTTTTAAAATACAAAATAGAAATAACTCTGATTCTCATCAAGAAAAATAAATATATTGCAACCATTTCTAATCCTCTGATGTTCTGGAATTCATGCTGTGAATCTAAACAATGAAATTCATTAGTCTCAACATTATATATTCATAACTGAAAAATTCAGAAAAAACCCAAATGCTACATGATTATGTCCTGTTTATACATGCAAGCTGTCACCATCATATACTGAACCCTGCAAAGATGCTTTACAGTGAATGTTTGAGGGATGGGGTTAGATGGTCATCAGAGCCATTTAGAAAAATTGTCCTTGTATAGCTGATACACTGTGCAAGTGGTACTGTACTAATAAATAATCTAGCATATTAATATCAAGCTAGTAAATGTTTGTATGGGATGATTATATATTCAGATGCATGTGTTGGTTGAATGGCATAACTATGCAGTTATAAACTTGCTGCTCATGTCTTGGAGATACAAAGGGTTGTTTGTGTGGTTTTTGACCTGAATATAAAGTGGAGTTCACAAGTAACTAGTTTAACAAGCTACACAACATTTTGGTAATACCTTCCATATAGTTAAAAAAGCATGTTGATAAATTACATTTTATATCTTGTCATTCTCAAATGTGAAATCATAAAAGTAAACTTGGTCAGGCTCTCAAGTGCAGTTAAGTTAGTAGCTCCATTAAAGTCAGTGTAATATTAATTACAACAGCTATGAACTTGTGGTCTGGAGTTTTATTTGGCATGGATTTCACAGGTCGGGTACCTGTGGTCAGGTGCATACAGTTGGATGGTGATGGGCCTCACTGTCACAGGCAAGTATTGAAAGGTACTATGGGTGTAAGGAGTGTTTACAACAGGTACAGTGTATACTTGAGAAGGAAAGACCACCTTACTCCTCTCACCCTTGAGTAACTTACATCTCTTGCAATTGGACAGCAAAGAATGCACATGTATAACAGTATATGTGCAAAAATACATATATACGTTACCTAAATGTAATCACACAGATTTGCATTATCTTACATATAAAAATCTTTGCTTCTTGAATTGCCATAATCTTTTAATATTACAATGCAAGCACAAGTATTAAACAAAGGATCTTTAGGAAAATTGTTCCTGTTGTTTTCTGCCAATAGTGTGCTTGTCACTTGAAAAGTATTAATCAGTCTCAAAAAATTGTTACTGGGGTGGGGTAGGGAACCTGATTCTGCAAAAACTGCTCTTTGTGGAACTAAGCTTGATTTACAGAGACACTGGGAAGTTTTTTGCTTTCTCATATGCTGTCAAGGGTTTGGCCAATATTCAGATACTTTTAGCCTGTTCTCAAAGATTTGTTCTGTTATGGTCAGATATACAAATTACTGTAAGGGTTGGTAATGTTTTATGAGAATTTACATTACAAGCAAGTCAAATGACTTCCACTAGATGGAACCAGATTGGTTCCTCCATGCTTCTTTATCAATATAACATAGTTATGTTACAGTAGGAAACCATGTAATGTGAACCTCATTGGACATTTATCAAGCTGCTCATTAATAATAGATGGTCTTTCCTTCTATGGCTTTAGCCTTCTGCAAGAGTAACTGGGGAAAATAACTTGTCTAGTTTTAACTTGTAACCAGACATTCATAAATGAAATATAAAATGTGGTAGAAGCAGCACAGCAATAATCACATTAAGCTGTAGTCTTATAGCAGCCAAAGTTTTGTTTCGCCACAGTTAGTAATGTCAGTGTTTGACGGAGACATATCTGAGTTCCCTTTACATTGTGCAGATTAAATGGCTAGTACATGCTTTGTGTGACAATAGCTGCAAGCTTCTTGGTGATCTCTGGGTGCTACAGTCGAAAGCAACAGTGTGTCCCACAACTTCAGATCAGAAAGGCTCCAAAACGAACCAAAAAACCAAACAAAAAATTATTTTTCACCATGAAACGTCAATGAGAATCAACAAATACGATGCATTTATATATGGAAAGACAGAAACTTTAGACCAAGCTCAGCCTTGTTGTAACTCAGTAATGAGCTGGTCCCACTGAATTAGCCTGCAAATAAATAAATTATATCCAAGTAAGTTTCTTATGCATTATTTTATAAGCTTCATTTTTAGGATTGTTTAAATGCCTGTCACATCAGCTATGGCTGATAGCGATAGGTACAGCTTCATCCAGCTGGTGTAATAAATCAATAAGTATCTTAAAATGAGTGCCTTCTATTCTATTTGATATGACAATATAATTGTTCTCAATCTGTGAAAAATAATTCTGACTGAGCATTACCATTGTAAATTTATAATTAGATCCTGATTTTTCTCTGTCTTAAATTGAAAAATAAGAGGAGTGTTAGCCCCACAATTTTGCCTGCTTGGAACATCAGCAGAGAGATATGGAGTAAATTGTTGTTGTATTGTCATGATATTAAAATAAAAGAGGTTTTCCAGAACATGTGAATGACCCATCCTTTTCTTAAGGACTGTACTGCATATTAGTTTATTACAGAATTAACAGAAATGCTATCGCCTGAAGAAATCAGAGACATTTTCTGAAATAACTGTGATGTATTATTAATTAAGTAGCTGGATATGCCTGGGCTTGTCTCCAAACTCTGAGAGTGCCCAAGGAAAGATGGCTAGTATTACTGCTGGAATTAAGCTGGGACCCACCACAACTGATTTCTGGTCACCAAAAGAGCTCCTTAGTCTTTATAGTAGGAAGTTAGAGCAAATGGAAAACTGAAAACTGTGTTCTCAATAGTATAAGCATCTAGTAACTTGTGGGGCTCAGGCAGAACCCCCAGACAGTGATCAGAAACTGCTAACAAACACTGAAGTGGGAGCCAAAGCTTGTTTGTCTCAGTGGGTAAATTTAGTTGTAGCATTATTAAGTGTTGCTATTATTAAAGTGCTATTAAACCCAAGTAAGAAAGGTAACTTTAAAGTCTGAGGGGAAAAAAGATCCTTTGCCTTAGGTTCATCTAAATTAATTTACTGCAGCTGTAGGTCCTGAATTTTGTCATAGTGTAAAATCACATCTGAGACATGACACCGTGAAATAAGGTAGTATTTCAATGAGATAGAATGTACCAAAATGGCTTTTCCTGCACCAGTGCTGATACTGGTGAAATAACTTTGAGAACTCTATTATTTTGAAAAGCAATTGATTTCAGTTTGACTGAGACTGCTAAATTTTTGAGTCAATAAAAAATGTCCTGTGAATTTTTATTTATTTATTTATTTTTTAAATCTGAAAATGTTCTGTATTCAGAATCAAAATTGCCTGTGGGAACAGGTATGCCACATTTACCAGGACAGAATATTTGGATCAAAACCAAAAGTACTGAAGAAAGAAAGAATGAACTAGCAAAACCTCCTCCCGCTGCAAACACAGTGTTTGCTAGAGGCTAAACCATCCAGATGGACTGTGGTACAATGTAGTTCAAATCTTTACTGCAAAAAGTATTTCAGTATTTGTTCAAGGTAGGATAACACTAAGTGGCACAGAACACCCAGTGGATGGTTAATGAGGAGATCATCTCCATTATGAGAGATTGCATCTGTAACTGGAAGAAGCAGGACAGGGAATTAAATTTTGGTACATTCATATAAATGACTTACCTAAGTCCTGAGCTATGCTAAGGCTTATATATCTCTCTGACATATTTTTCATAGAATATTTCTAAAATGTCCTTGAATTTCCTCTTACAGAATGAGAAAACCTGTGAAATACCCAAAACTTTCACAGGATAGCAAAATACCTTCCCACTATATCTGAAACAACTTCAGCAATCCTTTGCAATCAGTGGATTGCAGTAGATGAAGCCAGGTAGGTGGCCAGGCGTAGTTCAGATCAGAGTCTTCTGTGACTTAAGTTGTCAGTTCAGTTGACAGTTTCAAGATTTTGTACATGTTTTTGGTTTTCTGTTCCTCTCTTTAGAACAGATACATTTATAGGATGCTTTGCCAAATCTAGGGAGATGAAGCCATATGTTTTTATTTACGTTTTTTGGGAATTTTTCAATCTGAGCAGGCATTCCTCTAATTCAATCTGTCATTCCAGGCTCTTCTCACTGTATCCTTCCTTCAAACCTCACAAGCTGTATACCCAAGCCTTCAGCTGTGTGAAGGATTTGTTGTACAGGACCAAAGTGGTAGCTACTTGTGAACTATGTGGTGAAAAGTTCACAGTATAAACAGTTTCAGGAACATTTTTAATATAAAGTTTCCTATGACTATGCCAAGTTTGTTGACATGCAAATCTGAAGAATGACTACAGCAATTAAAAATACGCAGCCATGTAAAACTTCATGTTGCAGTTCTCCAGCTATTTCTGCAGTATTAGGTGAGTAATTCTAGGCCTAAGTGTTTTCCATGGTGCTATCTGATCCTTGGCTTTGGATACAAAAATACATCTTCAATTACTGGTATGATATATTGACTACACAGTACAGTTTATTAACACTTCCTTGAATCTTAATACCATTACCAATATATCACAGGCCTGAAACTACTTTTTTGTTAAGAACTGTTGTTTCATTTACTGAAATTGCATATGGCTTTATAGTAAATAGCTTAGAAATATCCCTTGCAGTTTTAAGGGGCATCATCTCATTGTGAGTAATTGCGCTTCTGACTTTGTCTTGAGTTTTTGTCAGACATCTTGAAACACTGGAGTCTTATTGAGACTATAACCAAAATGGCAGTGTAAATGCCTTATCTTCTTTACTTACGAGCTTTCTGCTGTTCTGGTGCAGTGACCATGTAATGCAAAATCTTTTCAGATGAGGAGAGTTATTATTAAATAGTTTCATTACAGTGTTTTCATAATTTTAATTCTTCTGAAGCTAGTGAAAACTTAGCTTCCTATCTGTTTTCCTTTCTGGCCTTTTAGAGAATATCAGTGTGTATGTGGTTAGAGGAAAAGCAAGTTTATTTTTCCTCACATTTTTTTGGAAGCCTTTTCTAATGGAAAAATCCAAGCGGTGTACAATTTTCATCTGTAAATGTAATACAAAGTACTTTCTACTTAAAAATTATAGTCCCATACAAACAGCTGTAATCCTCTAATGTAAAGATAATCCTATCATTAGATTTAAATATCTTAGAAACATTAGAAATCATCAGAACAAAATCAGGACAAACAGCAGCCTTGCTTCCTGAAGTTACTTTGTCAGTTTTAACCTCTTTTGCAAACAGAATCAAGCAATTGGCAATTGGGTCCTCTGGCCAGATGATGGTGAGAGCAGCGCAGAACTTCAACCAGAAAAAACTATATTGTGGAGGTTTGGTTTCTTCCTTGTAATTAGTCATATCTTATGTAAGCAGTTGGATTTCAGCAGCTTAAAAATGGACATCTTTTTATACCTCATTTGGTTGTTGCTAACTGGAATGACACAAAGTTGCAGAGTTTAAAAATACATACTAGACAACTGAGACGTCGTCTGGTCTGTTTCTTTTACATAAGGACTAGATTTTTTCACAGAATAGTCTAGACAGTGGCAGAATGAAGTGAGGCAACAGCCCACACACAATTTAGGGAGCAAATGCTTAAACAGGTTTCTGAGTTCTTCTCCCACCCAGAGATTTCGCTAAGGAAAAGACTAAAAATTTCAGAACCATCTTGAGTTCCTCTGAGCACAGGGCAGGATGGGGACAAAAATCAGCAAGTGATCAGTCCCGTTATTCTGACCTTTGACAGCAAGGGCACGCTTTCATGGACTCGTGGTGGATCACAGGCAAAAGAGAACCAGGAGGCGGCTGGTTGTTAGTCTCTGCGGGTCAGTCCTGGAGAAGAGGCAGCAATTTGTCATGAAAAACCCAACAGGGAAGGATGTAGCCACATAGCCACAGCATAAGGATCAGTAGCCTTCATGAAAGGAGGAGGGAGATGGCTGGCGTGGGTGAAAACAAGCTGTACGCAGCACAGTATTGCCGCTTATCAAAAGTGAATCATTTCCAGCCTGGCAGGGAAGAAAGAAATTCAGAATCTTCTGGACCAGACAGGGCACTGTCCAATGGACAAGTCATTGTATTCATTTTTCAGCCCATCTGAAAGGGGCAGACTTCAAGATCATCAGAGCACGTGTCTTAGGCTGAAAAAGGAGACTAGTGAGTTCCTAGGATTTTTTTCCTGGAGTAAATAGGATACACAATGGTAATTTAGCATCAATAAATGGAAAAAAAAAAAAAAAAAAAAGTGGGCTAACCCCATTGATTTTGAGTTGCTAGACAGAAAAGCATACAGATCTCTCAGGTGTTGTTTTGCTTTATTTTCTGCAAGGTGGGGCATGTATATATACTGTGTTGGGCCAGCAGTAAGTATTTTTAGACATACCTATGCAGTGCAGGTTTTGAATGGACTGCCCTCTAACTATCAAAATGTTCCTCGATAGTTTACCGTACTCTTCTTATGACCAATGCTTTTGAAACCCTGAGGCTGTAATTTACCAGAGGAAATTATATATATTATTCAAAATTATATAGCATGTGACACAAATGAAGAGTATGATTTTGGAAAGGAAATTTGCAAAAAAAAAAAAAAATTTGCAAAAGAAATTTGGAAAAACATTTGTGCCTGATCAGCCTGTTGCCCTTTCATAGCTGACTTGGGGTATGTCCACACTGCATAGGAGAGTGCAGGGTTGGAGCTCGCCGGGAGCTCAGCCTAAGGCCAGGTACATAGGTGTGCGTGGCAGAGAGCGGCTGTGGGGAGGCATCTCGTGCCCGGTCTGCCTCCACATCTTCACAGAAAGCTCTCTATAGCCCCTGAAAATGTATCCTCGTGGTACAAACGTTTCCCTGAGATCATTTGGGATGTATTAAATTAATTTTAAGTGTTTGATAAGTATCATTCCAAACACAAGGAGATAATAAACAGGCAGTTGTGAGTGAAAAAGCTGGGTTAATCTGGAATATGAAGTTTTCTTTATTTCATCTCAGGCTTTTAGGATTCAGCATAAGAGAAAGTAAATTATATATTGCTGATAGGGATATACAGTAATGGACTGAACAGAATAATTTTTTCTAGTGGAGCTCCTCAGGCATCAATTTTTATGCTGATCTTATTTAATATTTCCATTAATGACCATGGCATGATTATTAGGGATGTACTGCTATCACAAAATTGGAAGGCTTTATTAATCTGGAGAAGGTTTTGGATTTACTATAGGGAAAACTGTACAGATGGCCATAAGGACAGGAATAGAAATGGGGTGAAATTCTGTAATACAAATTTCACAGTGTATACTTGTGGATTAATAACTGAAATCCTGTAATATGGGAGCTTAGCTGTGGAAAATGATAAGGAGAAGGATCAACAGAATGTGGTCACTGGAAAACAATTGATCATCAGATCTCAGTATTTCCATTGTTTGGTTTGTTGTTTTTTGGGTTTTTTTAGTTTGGTTTGGTTCTTTTGGGATGTTTTTAGTTTTCAGGTGAGATTCTGGAGGAGATTTAAAATACATTCTCTGTATTGACTGATGTCAATAAGGACCCTGCTGCAGGGGCACTGCTCCCCAGTTATCCAGTATTTCAATATTTATGGCAGTTTGCTGTGATCTGTGAGATGGAGATTCAAGCACACCACTGCTGCGATAGAGAAAAAAAAAACAAAACAAAAACACTTTAGTGAGGGGAACATTTGTGCCTGTGTGTAAAATACTAAAATAAAAAGATATGATGGAGTATCATGAATCCCAGAGCTTCATGAACTTCCCCCTCAGGAGAGAGAAGCTGGTCTATTTTGTGTCTGTAATTAAATACTCTCTGGTTTTAAAAAGGAAGAGTGCATCTCCTTAGCCTGGTAATGGGCCAAAGAGGAAAATCAGCTTGGACAGGCAATGCGGTGAATGGTTCTTTACAGTTGTGAACAGCACCTTCAGCCTTTGAATATTTTCCTTCTGGTGTCATTAGTGCTCAAAATCTACCCAATATTTCTTCTTAGGGGATTTGCTTTCTTTTGTTTTGTTTTATTACTAGTAGTAGCATTATTATTTACCAAAAGCCCCCGGGTTAGAGTATTTGAAACAATTTCTTGCTGTTTTGATTTGGTCAAAGAGCCAAAAAAGAAATAAATCTCTCCTTATTCCACCAACAAGCTCGGTACATAAAAATCCATAATTATCAGTGACATACTTTGAATCTACCTTTTCCTTCCATATTTTTATTCTGTTTATTTGAAAGGAGATTTATATTGAAAAAGCCCAGTAATTTTCCTAGCAGACTTGTTCTTTCAAATCTCTATTGGTCTATAGGGTTTTGTGTTTTGAAGAGGATAACTGAGATCAGAAACCCAAAAAACAGCCAACAGCAGCATTTATGCATGTCGTTTGAACTAATGAATTTCTCCATTAATCTTATATTTTAGATGGCAGCTTTGGCACTTTTCTTTATTTCATGTAGCAACTGAAATGCAGAGCCCCTGTGAGTCTGATCTGACAACCTTCACCACAAAGGCAGAGCTCCTGTTGTTAGACAACTGGACTTAATGATCACAGCAAGCAGGATTGAAATTTTATTGGTGTGCTTCTGTGTGACTGTGACAGTGTTGACACTAAATCAAATTCAATTAGCAAGGGCTTGCTAATGAGTTATACTGCTTTGCAAAGTAGAAAGGACAAAGCATTTTGCAATCTCGAGCCTGCAGACTGGTTACTCTCAGTGTTAACGAAGCAATAGCTTAAGGAACCACTGCAGGATTTTCTCCCTAGATTAATGTTAAAGAATGCTTTGCTAATGAATCCCTGAACAAATGTGTTGTGTGTTACTGGAGAGGGGGGTGGCAGGAGAGAAAATGCAAGCAGCTTTTTTGTCCTCAAGTGCTCTTGAAGTGATTTATAAAACCACTGTGGAGCCCAGAGAGCAGCGGAAACTGCATCAGCAGGTGACAACATGTGAACAGAGTATGGCTTCGGGAAACGTGCCCTGTAAGCCACCAGACCTAGCACCGCCGCCCCTCGTGCAGTGCCGGTGGGTATTGCACGCCTCGGGAGCGGGCAGCGGGCAGCTGCCCGTATGCTCAGTCCTGCGGCAGGCTGCCTTGCTGCCCGCACCCAGCAGAGCATTTCGGCAACCCCGAAGGCCGAGGGCGTGTGCCACGAAGCCTCAGGGACTAGGAGCCTTGAGGTGAGACAGCACACGCGGGTGCTTGGCCAAGGCCTGCAGCGCTCGGCGGCTGCTGGGGCTGGGCTCTGTCAAGCGAGCAGCGGAGTGAACACGGCAGCTTTCCGCACAGGGCCCCCCGGGGCAGGTGGAGCACCCACGCTGGGTGCCACCCGCGCTGCTGGACCCCTGGCTGCCTCCATCGCTGCGCCACCTGCTCTTCACCTCACAAACCAGTCTGTGATAGGCCTGTGTGTGTCAAAAGGTACCAGGGAAGTATCTTTTGAGTAGAAAGCATGTAAAAATTTTTTCATAATGTATGAGTGCGGTGGTCCTCATTTAAATTATGGGACAAAAATAACAACAATAATTTCCCCTTTAAGGTCTGCTGACAAGCCCAATACTGAATTCTTGAGCAACTTACATATGTGTCATTCAAACTGAATTGTCTCATTTGTAGTCCTCTATATCAACATTAGCTTACAGTGATATTTTAATTTAATGTTTTGAAATAATTGAATTCCTAGTGGATGTGACATCTCTCTTTGGTTTGCACACACACACTTTTCATCAATGCATATGTATAAAATCAGTGTTACATACTGATATCATATGAGTCCAATTTCACCTGATGATAGCTTTGTAAAATTTAAATAATTCTGACTGAAATTTTTTCCCCAAAACTGATGATCTCCATCTCAATAAATTTTTACTGAAATATTTCAGCTACTTCCAGAATGAAGGTTTGGGGACAGTACTTCAAGCTGTCCAACCTGAAGCCATGATCAATACACTAAACTGTGTATTACTGTATAACCGAGCTCTTCAAATTTGCTTCGGTTTGTCTCTGAGCATACATTCATGTTCCTGTCATGTTAGCAAGTGTACTTAAGATATTGTTAATGGCAGCTTATAGAGGGTTCCAAAGTAAGTCTGGAACCAAATCTGGTAATTTATTGTTTCAGTCTTCTCCACATATTGTCTCATTACCATGGAGATTCACCTCAGGGGAAAGACGTTTTGCGCGTGCTCTGTAGAGACACTCCAGCACTTCTGAGCTACACTCCTGGTAACTTTTGTTTACACTGGACCTGTAGCAGCCTTGGAGTAAGCAGGATTTTCCCTTGGAACTGGCCGGGGCCGAAAGTGGAGCTAAGATCTAGGAGTCATGATCCTATGGCCCTTCCTGAAAAAATTCACTTGAAACTGTGGCCCTCGAAGGTGGGATCATCTCAAAGATGATGCTGTCTGAATCGAAGGAGGACAGGGGAACCTTTTCTTCTGACCTTTCAGGGTTTGGGGCTTTAAGTCGGGGGATTTCAGAAACTCCCTTTTTCTGCATCGGAAAGAATCGTTTGAGGTCTCTCACATTTGTACAGTTGTGTGCAGATATTCATCTGTATGCGTACAGATGAGGGGTGAAGGCTGAACTGCTTGGTAGCTGGTTGCCTGGGATTTTTGGTCACCTGTGTTGCTGTTCTGCCTTCCTGAGCCCCGTGAGAGACTTGAAACAGCCACCTCTTTCGTTGCGGCTGGACGTCTTTCTTATCTGACAACTAGCTTTTCCACAGCTTCTGGCAGTCAGGAAATAGAAAATATCTTAAAATTAAGAAACCCTTCCTGGGAAACATTTCACCAAGACTGTTTTCATAAACAGCTGACAAATCAACATCTTAGAAGATAAGCCATCTAATTAAGAAAGCTTCCGAACCAGTTTATTTCTTTTATTTTAGTCTCCCTATTCCTCAGCTGGTGCTTTTTAAAATTGGTACATGCATATCTGGTTAAGATGTTATAAAAATAAATATATTAATATTTTTAAAGCATTTGGATACCAATCAACATTTTAAAAAGCCCTATGAGAAACTAAGAATTCGGGTTTTAGAGCAGTGTTGTGTTGTATGTACAGCAAATAAGACCCCCAGGCCAAACATTGAACAACTAGCAGAAAACAAGTTATTGACTGGTTACTTTTTCAATGAACACCATCCATCCCATGTATTAAGTGAGATAGAGTTCTATGGAGAACACATTATTGAATCTTTTAGTTAGCAGCTGTATCATAATGCATACACACCAGAGGGAAAAAATTATTTCTGGTATTTCCTAACTTTAGAGAGCTTGAACTTGCTGCTTTAACAAGGTTCTTTTAACTTAAATTGTGTGTGTGCTATATACTTCAGGTAGCATCAATGATGATGCTGTCAGACCATGAGATGGTTCGATATGGTCCAAATATTCAATCAGAAATACTTGGAAAATACAGTATTTTGCTTCATCAGTGAATCAGATTATATTCTGTATTTTCCGTTACTGAAGACCAATGTAAGACGAGACTGGCTCTCCAAAGCTTTAATTTCTACTCTGCTATTTTACATTGGTGATTGCCTTTGGGCAAATCACTTCATCAGCCTCTGATCTTGGTTATGCTGGTGAGCCTGAAGTAATTCAATCAAAACCAAAAGAGTTGAACTGAATTTATATGACCACAACAGATCAAAATCTGTTTCTAAAAGTGCAATGTAAGAGCTAGAGGGAGTATAATTATTATTTATTGTTGTATTTAAAACATCAAATTTTTGCTGTCCTCACACAGAGTTTGTGTAATTCTTTTTAAGATTCAACCTTTAGTTATTCAGTATGTTTCCTATTCGTCCTGTATGATGGTGAAACAAATAGTTTGGGGGGGAGAAGGGGCTATTTTTTTCCCTGTTGCAACAATATTTCAAAGATATGTTGCTATTTTAAATATCTTCTGCTGAGGCAATTGTTCGGGGTACATATGTGGAACTGATGTACTGAAAACAATTAAATCATAGCATCCTACCATCCTTAAGCACGTTGCATTGGAACCTAAGTGCTACATTTTGTTTCCATATAGTGATCACTTTGCGGTTCCCTTTTAGACTTTGTGAAAAGTTGTGTGTGGCCTGGGAGTTATGCTTTGCACAAGGGTCACAATACAAGTAAAAGCTCACAGTTGTCCTGAAGGAAGAAAGCACATCTGGTTGATAATTAACATTTACAATGATATAGCAATGTGACAGAGCCAGAAACTGAATGAACCCCTGTTTTGGCTCTCACTTTTCAGATCTAGCCACATCACTGCCTCATGAAACAAAAAGTCCAGAGAATAGCTTCAATTAAATCATGTATTATGAACCTGTTTTAGACCTCTGCTTACAACAGGGGCAGGTAAATACAAAGTGAATGATCCTGCAGAATGTTTTAATTGCAGTAAAAATACTTTAGGTGAGTATAAAGCTGTAACAATGAGAGAGAAGCCAAAAAAAGGTGGAGCCATTGATGTTATGGCAAGCAGACCCATGGTTAGGAAATGGAAGCTCCTTGTTGGGTAAGCATATTGGAGCCATTTATAGAGGTAAGAGAATTACAGAGGATTTTTCTCAGGGTAAAATCCTCTTGTATTGAAGGATTAAGTTTCTGTAGTTAACCTGATCTTAGGTAGGCAGCAGTGTGAGTACCAGTAATAAAGCAATTTTTCTTTCCTTATCCAAAACTATAATGGAACTGTGCTATAGATGGATGAGTAGATACAAGCCAAGTAATCCTTCTTCCTTCTCTGCTTTGCTTCTCTCTAGCTAAAATGTTGGTAATAAGCTACTTTGAAACAAATTCAAGGTAATAGGCTTGTTCATAATGAGGTAAAATTAAGAAACTACATGAGAAAGCATAATTTCTTGTTTAACTGAAAATGCTTTTGATATGTTTCTTTATTATGACCAGTCTCTGAGGAAAATCACTGATCCGGACTTAGTCCATATTCCAAAATAGAATTTTAAATTGCTGACTTTACTGTTAAATATTTCAGGATCTTAATCTGTTTATGTTAGCTACGTGACTTATTCTTTTGTGGAAGAAAGGCTGCAGTTCTACATAAAGCCTTTGGTATGAGAACGCTGTGAATGAGGAAGCTGTAGTGGCATTTTAAATGTATTGGTCAATAGACTTATTTTGTCAGTACTGCTGATGACAACTACTCAAGTTTTGTTTTTCATGGTTGCATCCATGCAAGACTGCAACAAAGCAAAGGAATGCTTCCCACTCCCTAACTGAGACTTCAAGCCTCAAGGCCAGTAGAGCATGGGGTCTGGAAGGAAGCTAGGGCAGGAGACCCTCTCCATAAAGTTGAAGCTGAAGAAATGTCCTGAGTTGTAGAAAAAATAGGTAGGCAAAGTAGGATTTGACCACAGTTGTTAGAGGACAGGTGCAACAGCAGATCTGGGCTCCTTAATGCATGATCATTGTGCTAGGCCTGTGGAGTGGGCCAGATTAGACCTTGACTATCACTTACCAAGCTCTGCCATGTGCTTTAGAGACTGTAAGTATTATTTTGTATTCAAAATCAATGTGGGCATAACAGAGAGATTTTAGGTGCTGCCTATTCTACAGTTTTGTATATCCACTTCTTTAGTTGACATTGGGAAGAACACAATGGCCTCAGTGCCTCCTCAGGTTCTTGAAAGTGTGATACAGCGGGTTCCTGAAAAATTTGCAAAAAAATTGCCAAAAGAGTTTACAAATCTTGCTAGAGCTAGGGTTGAAACCAGGCAGTTGTCTTCTCCATGTACATCGCCCTGTTAGAAAAGAGAAGTTTAGGCAAAAATGCTTCTCTAATTCAAATTCATTAGCCTTTTCAAATTCAGACTGTTCTTCCTTGGCTAGAAAAAGATCAAGTTAAACAGCATCTTGAGGTGCATGAAAACTGAATGTAAGTGTTGAGGAAGCTGAATGTGATTAAATCTGGAATGGCAGCTTGACCCCATTTGTCAACTAGTGTAGGCATGACTGAGCCCACCCTCTGGTAAGTAAGTGTTCAGTGACAATGTTTCTCTGGGAGTTATTAAAATTTATCACCAATAAAATATTAATTGCACAAATACTATGAACCCTCAATGTTCACTCTATCTCAAACAGTAGGTGTCTGTATATTTACTCTCCAGAATGACAGGAAGCCCTGGATGTTTTGAACAGTTCTTAAATTTACTTATGTTGGTCAATGAGTTGTTTTTAACAGGGTTTTTATTCAGTTCAGTATAAAGTAGGGTCATTGTTTGAGGACTTTATTTTGTTTGTATTACCTGATAGCAACTTCCAGAATTTCTACAATAAATAAGTGATGCTCTGTTTTGTATGTGAAACTGTCCTTCAGAAACTGAAATATGTACCTGAGGGGCCAAAGGTCAGGATGTTGTCAGGCAGGTGAAGCTCCGTTTTCATCCCACTACCCTTTTATATGATCTAATAGAAAAAAGCTTCCTTTTCATGAGATTTCAATGAAAACTTCTCAGAATTTGGCCAATATACATCTAAAGAATCTATAGGAGTCTACCTAATATGTAAGCAAGAATCAGGCCTGATGGCTAATTTCATTGTACATATTCACTCTACATGCATGGTGGCATAAATAAAAATTAAACTAAGAAATAACCACTGTATGGTCACCAGATTTGAATATGTGATCTCAATGATAAATTGGTGTGTATTTATACTTTCATGTGTGCAAACACACTTTGTAAGGGTGGGCACATAAATACAAATGGAAATCAAACACACTGGCTGGCTTTTGCATCACTGGAGGTTGGTACTCTAACTGATAGGTGTATGAGTAGTTGTCATGGCTTGTACCTTTTGCTATATATGTCAATTTTTACAATTTTAAAGTACATTTTACCAGTTACAAGAAATAAAAATGCATATGTGTGGTTGTACAGCTGGTACTCTACTATTTTGTTGAATGACTTCTGCTTTTAACATTTAATTAGCTGTTTTTCTGTGATAGGCATAAGATAACAGTTTTTTCTCAGATATGTGATTTGTCCTCATTTGAGAAGCAAGTACATAAAAATGGGCTATATTTGAAATGTAGAGTCCATGAACTTCTTGCATTTTTAAATATTCAATAGAATATAACGGGGGGGGGGAGGAGGGGAAGTCTTTTTTATCTTTTAGTGCTTGGTTCAGTGCTCATTGTGATGCATTTTTGACAATTAAGACAAAATCATGCCCATCAAGCTGAAGTCTTCTACTATGCACTGTAAACTTTAATGAGATCTCTACTCATTGTAGGCCTAGGGACAAAATGGAAAAAAGCGATCATCTAGTGAGGGCTGAGGACATGTAGAAGAAACTATTCTGGTTGCCACTGCTGTTGGTGAATTTCAAAACTCCACAGCTTATTTTTGTCACTGTTCAAATGCAAAGCATTTTGTTAACATCCAGTGATGTCATGGCTATGGATTTTAACTAAAAAAATAAAAAAAATCTTAATTGGTTTCATGTGGTTACTTATGTACTTCTAGCCAAATTTCACCCATCTGAGTAAAAAGTGTGTCATGTTATGCAACTGATGCATATATTTTTGATATCAAAAATTCACTGCAGGTCAAGACTGTAATTGCTATCAGGAAAAATGAGAACTAGATATTGTATGGCTGATTCTGGAAACTGAAGGACAGATACTTGATCTCTTTATGTCACCTACATAAGTATTGAGACTTTCATGCCAGGGACGGGACGGGAAGGGAACGGGACAGGACACATGACATGGCTGTAACAGAGGATGTCACCACGGCTTTAAAGACTCTGTTTTAAAGGCACTACTCCAGGCGATAATATGATACAAAAAGGACCCAATAGGACCTCATGAGTATTTGAGTTTACAAAGCTATCAGCAACAAATGAACTCTCTGCTTTTACTTTTAAACTGAGTGTATTTAGAATGGTAATTATTGAGAGAAAAAGTGCATGTGGAGCTTCACAATGCTATTTTTAGGAAGCTTTTGCAGAGAAAGACTGAACTTCAGCAAAGTTTTGTATATTAACACTGGCAAGTGTAGCCAATGCTACTAAGATTTGTTGTGTACAGAATATTAAGGATGGCAGGAGCTACCCAGCAGCAAGGGAAAGCATGCTAAATAGTAGAGCATCTGTAGATTACTTCTTGTTACAGCACTTGGCACACATTTATGGGTGGAGGGGAGAATAAGGCAGCTCACCATTAACGTTGCACAGAACAACAAATTCTCCACCTTCCATGCATCTGCCTTGAAATAGTAGGACCATGAGCAATAGATATGGCCGTATTTTGCTCTCCAAGTGATTCGTGTATTCACTGTTGTGCAGTGTAAGCCACGCAGTTTAAATTCTTTAATGAGGTATTTTAATTATTCCACCAAACTTCAGATCTCTTAGGTGGGTGCCACTTAAAAACAATGACCTAAGATATGGGCAAAGAAATTTATATCATCAGAACTGATGCTCCCTTGCTATCCAGCCTGAAGACAGTAATCATTTACTGCATTGGGGAAACAAAATCTTTGTAGCTGCTAAGCAGAATTTCACTGACACAAAGATTAAAAACAGCTTCAGATTCACACTGTAGTTATAAAGAAAATATTTACATCCTGTGAAGAAGCAGTGATTATTTTCACTGGAAGAAAATATAAAGGAGAAAATGTTACTTAAAATACATGGGAATGACATTTATCCATGAATGAATAACATAGCTGAGAGACAAGTTCATAACAGAAAAACACTGTAGGCAGATCTGCCATGCAGAGCAGAGAAAAAAAATTACTTGTAAGTCAGAAGAAAAATTAAAAAAAAAAAAATCATACTGACAAATGTAGGAAATGAAAGCACAATTTTTACATGAAGAAATGACAGTACCTTGTCAAGCAAAGGAAGCATTTCAATCTACATCCGGAAAAAATATTTCTGTTTTCAAGCTTCCTAAGTAACTCCGAAAGTAAGTAAGATGAAAGGATGCATTTGGGCACTTAAAAATAACTTTGTGCTTTTTGCAGATTAAAAAAAAAAAAAAAAAGAAAAAGATATGTTGAAACTGATTTTGGTGATATTCTGGTTCAGCCACCAAGCCAGAAATCAGTTATTTATCCTTTTCTGCAAAAGGAGAGGCTGCAGAAGTATTTTGCTCCCCACCTCCAGGAACATGTGCAGGAGAGAATTTGGTTATTATTAACCTCAGGAATCTGTCTTGGTATTATTAAGTCAAAAGACTGAGGATGTTTTGTAAAGTAGATATATGCATATGTGGGCATTTGTATGATTAGATATTTAAACACACTTTTTTTGTCTTTTTTTTCCCATATATCCTATTTGAAATTAATTGTTTGTAAATTGTTACTCTTCCTTTTGCAGCATGTTAATACTGGCTGTCAGGCAAAGAACAGAATGTGTTAAACAAATTTCATTTGACCCTGTGGGTATTTCATTGTCTACCAGTGAGGTGTGAAGTGTTTCTTAGAGCTCTGCTTCTCTGCCCATTGCTTGCATATTTGGGTTTTGGGAATTCTGGGGAAAGCCTTGAGAAAATCCAGATAAGTACTCAGGGCAGGCATTGTATGAGGCATCCCCCCACTCTCAGGCCCTACTTTTCTGTGCCTTCTCTCAGCTTGAAATTCAGAAAGTGAAAATGAGGCACGAAAAATTATCTTCATCGGTCCTCTGAAATTCCTAGATTACTAGAGTTACTTATACAAAGTGTATGCCTCTAGGGGTGGACAGGAAGGTACTCTNGCTACCTGAAAGGAGGTTGTAGTGAGGTGGGGGTTGGCCTCTTCTCCCTGGTAACAAGCGATAGGACCAGGGGGAATGGTCTAAAGTTGCGCCAGGGCAGGTTTAGGTTAGACATTAGGAAAAATTTCTTCACAGAAAGGGTTGTCAGGCACTGGAATGGGCTGCCCAGGGAGGTGGTTGAGTCCCCGTCCCTGGACGTATTTAAAAGAAGGATAGATAAGGTACTTGAGGACATGGTTTAGTGGTTATGGGATGGCAAGGTTAGGTTAGTGGTTGGACTTGATGATCTTAAAGGTCTTTTCCAACCGAGATGATTCTATGATTCTATGATTCTATGATTCTTTTAAAAAGTCCTTGATGTGACTAGAATTAGTGTTTATTGTTGCGTAGTATTTATAGTTGCTAAAACATTGTGGGGAATGGCATCTACATGCTGTCGGAATGGACCTCATAAAGATCACCTTGAATGTGACTACAGTGACTGGACAGTGTATACATTATCAAAGTCTGAACATTAATGAACACAGTACTTTGTACTTTAACAGAGACCATTTGATCAACATAATCTTGTAAGGTCGTCTAAATTTTTCAAAATACCAGGCTAGTCAAAATGTATTTCACTGTCGTTATCATTTCTTTCACATTTGCTGTATTTCTCTCCCTGGAGTTATGGCAACTCCAAGAAAATTTTAAAATGCGTAAGGTTGTTCAACCAAGATCACCTGTGACCTGTGTTTGACTTCTATCACCACTTTGGTTTTGCACTGGGGTGAATAAATAACATGGGAAATGAGCATGGTCCCAAGCCATGCTGTTGCCAATGGACAAGATTTTTCTGTGCTCTATACTTTTAAAGATATCTATGTATTTTTAACATTATTAAACAAAAAAAGAAACTAAAAGCACAGATTTGACTCTGAAGTTTAAGCTTCACTTGCAAGCTGAAGTCTCCAGGAAAGATTGTAGGTACCTGTAACTTTGACTACTTTTCTCATTTGTAAATCTATACTCAACCCAACACTAAACCTTGTCTAAGCTGTTTTTAGGCCATCACAGCTAACTGTTGCCATTATATTGAAACAGAGTCATAGAATCATAGACTATCTCAAGCTGGAAGGGATCCTCGCAGGACTATCTAAAACTAAACCATATGTCTAAAAGTGTTGTCCAGATGCTCCTTGAACTCTGACAGGCTTGGTGCCATGACCAGTTCCTGGGGAGCCTGTTCCAGTGACCAACCACCCTCTCAGTGAGGAATCTTTTCCTAATGTACAATCTGAACTTCCTCTGATGCAGCTTCATTCCATTTCCTCATGTCCTATCTCTGGTCACCAGAGAGGAAATCAGTAGCTCCCCCTCTGCTGCCTCTCTTGAAGAAGTTGTAGATGGTGATGAGGTCACCCATCAGCCTTCTCTTCTCCAAGCTGAAAAAGCCAAGCAACCTCAGCTGCTCCTTGTAAGTCTTGCCCTTGAAGCCTTTCACCATCTTGCTCACTCCACTTTGGACACACTCTAGCAGTTTGATGTCCTTCTCATACTGAGGTGCCCAGAACTGCACACAGTGCTCAAGGTGGGGCCACACCAGTGCAGTGTAGAGGGGGACAATCACCTCCCTCGACTGGCTGGCGATGCTGTGCTTGATGCACCCCAGGGCACGGTTGGCCCTTTTGGCTGCCAGGGCACACTGTTGACTCGTATTCGACTTGCCATCAACTCAGATCCCCAGATCTCTTTCTGTGGGGCTGCTCTCCAGCCTCTCATGCCCCAGTTTGTACGTATAACCAGGATTACCCTGTCACAGGTGCAGAATCCAGCACTTAGTGTTGTTAGATTTGATATGGTTGGTGATTGCCCAGCTCACGAGTCTGTCTCAAGTCTGTCTGTAGGGGCTCTTAACCCTGAGGAAGTCCACAGCTCCTCCTAGTTTAGGATCTTCAGCAAACTTACTTAATGTACATTTGATTCCTGTATCCAGATCATTTGTAAAAGCATTACGGAGCACTGGTCCTAAACTCGAGCCCTGGGGAACCCTGCTGCTGACTGGCCACCAGCCTGACGTCGCCCCACTTACTATAACTCTTTGAGCCTGACCCATCAGCCAGTTGCTCACCCAAAATGTTATGGACTTGTCTGGCTGTGTGCTGGACATTTAGTCCAGAAGAATACTGTGAGACACAGTATCAAAAGCTTTACTAAAATTAAAAAACAAATAAACAAACAAACAAAAAAGCCAAACAAAACAAAACAAAAAAACTCCACATCTTCTGGTTTCCCTTGATCAACTAGATGGGTGACCATGTCATAAAAGAAAAGTTGGTGAAGGAGAACTTTCTCCTCATGAACCCATGCTGGCTATGATCAATGACTGTTGTCTTCCAGGTGTTTTTCAACAGCTCCCAGAATGACCTTCTCCAAAATTGTACCAGGCACTGATAATACATATTCTAATATAATAGATATAATACATATAATCAATACATATTCTAATATAATGTTTCAATATCTATATTGAAATACGTATTTTTATCTGCTTACTACTGAAATAAGTCTGCTCTAGCTCTTTGAGAAAGTGGTTGTGACACATTTTTATTGTTAACATTTAATGTAAATAGGTGCATTTGTTCCTACATAGCATTTTAATAGCAACTTGCAATTTCTGTAAAGGTCTCATTTTTCACAGAAGTCATTGGGACTAAACAGTATAAATATATTTGTAGATTATATCAAACTAGAATAAATTATTTGAGCTTTTTCTCAAATCTTTTCTTTTCTTGAGACTTTCTGTTTCACTGAAAGAAAGCCTCTGGTAGTTATAGCTCATTTCCTTAGGACTGAAATCTCACAGACCACAGATACCGTCTTTTAAAAATGATAGGGTACTTTTAATTTATTTTTGTGCAACTTGCAGGTCTTTTTTTTTTTTTTTTTTAAGATTGTTCTTTATCATGTTTATTCCCCACTGTGGATTTTGTAGCATTTCTTCTTTCCTCATCTACTGGATTATTCTTCAAAACCTGCATAACTCTTAAGTTCCTTTTCACAAGGGTATTTCTGCATGGAACACATATTTTATTCAAAATAAGATTTGATACAAAAATCATGCAAAACTAAATGATGATTTGAAAATTTAGATATCAATTCAAAGCAGTTTACAATAGATTGCTTATGCTGGAGAAGTATCCACTCCCAATGAACTGTTTAAAGAAGTTATTTGAAAAAGATTGTACAAAATCTTTGTATAGAAAAACATTTCACTTATTTTCTCTGCTGTTCAGCTGCTATGCACTTTCTGGTTCATTCAAAGTTTCTAAACAGAGTGCTTAAATACCACCAGAGAGGCTTTTCTTGCCATTCTTCTAGCTATAGGGAAAATGAAAAATTAATATATATCACTTGAGCCTTTTCCTAACACCATATCAACAAACTATGCCCATGTTTGGGTCATCATTAACACAAACCTGACAGTCCATCTCTGACCTATAAGCTGATTTTATGCAGTGATAACTTTAATTACTGTTTTCCCCCTACTGGCTCTTTCAGATCAATCTCTCTACTTCGCTTTGGGCCAGGTTCTGCTAATGAATATTTTGGAACCAGTGCAGTTACTGTTACTACTTTGTATAAATATACTGTGGGATTTTTGTTTTGGTTTTGATTTGGTTTTGTCATTAAAAATGCCATTGTTGCTTCTGCTGGTTTTGGAACAAAAAGCAAAGCTAAGCAAAGAAGACTATTTTTTAATACTGGAGGGGGAAAGACAAAATGTCTGTACCCCCTCACTAATGGTCAAGTTCTGTTGTGGTATCTTACTCAAGTTGAATGGCCCATTACTTCATACATGTTCCCTTCAAATCAAGTTTGGGCATTAGTCACTAGTTCTTTGGGAAAATAATTTATTTCTAAACTCTGTCTTTAAAGGTGGAGATGGTAATAAGCCATGCAGTGCCAAGCAAGCAGCTGACACTGCAGAAAGCATTGGTGTTGTATCAACTGCAAACAAACTGATTTTATGCCAGCTTTTTATTGGTAGCAATATATACATAATTCTAAAACTTTCTCTTGCCAGCTTAGTGTAACATCAACCCCAGTTACACAATCCTGTCTCAGATAAATGAAGAGTATCTCTGCGGATTTGTTCCCTCAGGGTCAATTTTCCATATTGGTCCAATGCCAGATAACTCATTGTAAACATTGGGCACACATTCCTTGTAACAAAGCTGTTCATTTACACTTCATCTAAGTGTTCTGGTGTTGAGCAGACCACTCCAGCTCAATTCAATTTCTGTTTGCAATTACCATTAGTATTTCCCTTTGCTCTGTTGTTCTGGCTAAGAAAAACTCAAATGGCTGAAGCATTTACACAGTGCTCTTCCTTCTATTTTTTCTTGGTCACTGCTCACCGCCAAGCTTATGTCAGAATCTGTGCTTAAAAAAAGAGAAGAGAAGAGAAGAGAAGAGAAGAGAAGAGAAGAGAAGAGAAGAGAAGAGAAGAGAAGAGAAGAGAAGAGAAGAGAAGAGAAGAGAAGAAAAGAAAAGAAAAGAAAAGAAAAGAAAAGAAAAGAAAAGAAAAGAAAAGAAAAGAAAAGAAAAGAAAAGAAAAGAAAAGAAAAGAGAAAGAGAAAGAAAAAAAAGTGAATTATCTGAGACATAGTTATTTCTTTGCATGAGATGCTTATGTTTATCATCAAGCGCCGTGCTGGGTGATAAATTTGCCTCATCCCTTAACAGTATTGATGGCAAGTGATTGTCCAAATGCACTAAATGTCTATTTCAAAATATTCAACAAAAACTCATACTTACTACTATTTTCTGGTACATAGGGATGTAAGATTATGGCTATGAACATAGTTGTCCTTCGTCTGTTCTCAGCTCATGCAAACAGTCCTTAAGCTGTCAACATGTGTCGTTGCAGTTTGTCTTATCACACCAGGCTGATAAATCTTCAGCCAGCAAAGAGGATAGTTAAAGTAGAAATAAATGATGTTACTATGATATCACAAGCTTTAAACAATGCAACCACTATGTGTTCCCAGGTCATACACAATATATGCTTTATCTCCATCACTTGCGTTCTTTTCATGAGTTCTGTACTCACAAATTACTGTATGTTAAGCTTGATGTTTATCTAATTGAGAATTTTACACTTAGGATGTCCAGAGAGACATGAAGTGTACCCCTTGATGCAGTGTTAATGTAAATCAAAAGCTGAAATTTCTTGAATGCCAAGCTAGCAAGGCATAATGTGTCTAATTTACGTTACCTGCATTGCATGTTAGTTGAATTACCTCTTTAAAGTTGCCCATACTATATCTTTCAGCAATGATAAACTGCTTATAGATGTGAATGTAAGGCATTAATTCATTTATGGGTCCAAAGTACTTTGGACACTCACAAACTAGCATTATGTTGAGGAGGACTGAGTTTTGTATTTGGATCTCCACAGTGGATGAAAAATGTATACAATCACATGTGTGCTGACAGCTTCTTATCAGCAATTCATCTGAAGAAATAGCCAGTTTGGATATGTAATATTTGAAGCACACAAGCACAGGAATGTGTTTCTGAGAAATTATTAGGCAAATAGAAGAGGTGTTGTTAACGATTTTAATTTATATGCACACTGACACATTAGTTGTGTGCTGATATTGTCACAAGCTTAAAATAGACCCGCTGTTATGTCCCCATATGTAATAGCACTCTAAAATAGCTTTTGGATCTGAAACTCTAGAAATAGGAGAAGAGGAAATAGTAGTGGAAAACTAACCTGTCACGAGGACTGTGCAGCTTTGCCAATCATTTATATCTGATCAGCTAATATCAGCTTTCACTTGTATTGCCCAAAGTGATACTGTGCAAACACTTAACAGGGTTGTATTGCTCAAATGAAGCTTGGGCCTGTTACCTAATGTGTGATTCAGGAACTTAAACAGATCTTGAATCATCTTCAAGGGAAAGGGACAACACAATAAAAACGCAAAAAAACCCACCGGGTGACTGGCATCAGCCACTAGTCATCAAAGTAACCATCAATACTTTTCAGCACTGTTAATCACAGTATTAAGGGAGGCATATAGTTTAAGAAACCAAAGACATTAACCTGGATTTTTCTACTTCAGAACAGTGCATTTTACAAAGATCAACTTGGTCCTGAAACAGAAAATACACTTTAAAATTGTGGTTAAATATATTATTTCCTGCCTCTATCAAGATTAACATAGAAGATTGATTTACTCAGCGGGCTAATTCTGGAGAAAACTTTCCTTAGGTACATTGTAGATAAAAAGACAAGCACAGGTTCAAGAAAGTTTATCTAGATATGTATGTAGCTAGGTGAACTTTTTAAAGTCTTGAGAGGTGCTTGGTTTTGTTCTGAGTTTTCATTTCTCATTCTTCAAATAAATTCTTCACTCTTAGGTTTTTCATTTATTTACAATGTCAATACATTGGAACCTCTCTAATGGAACTTTCTGACTGAAATTTGTGCATTCAAATTTTACAGTAACTTTAATAAAAAAGGCAAAGTTATTTGGATTTATTTTAATCCTTTATACTGTTGCTGCACTTGTAAGATCAAGACCACCGGAGAGAGGGAGAACTGTGTTCTGCTTTTTTTTTTTTTTTTTTTTGTGCATCAGCAGATTGATTGTTAAATTGCAGGTAGTTTTAGCCACACAGGTAAGAAATTCGCACTTTGTATGTCACTGAAGACTAACCATGAGACAGTGGAGGCAGAAATAAAGGTTATTTTTCTAGATAACACTTATTGCCTTATTTATAGAATAAGAAAGAATCAGCTTGATTCTCAGGCCCCACACTGAGCTTTCAGGGCCTGCAATTAAAAGAAACGGAAATAAAATCTTCTGTAAAAAAAATGCATTGAAAAAGCAAAGATGGAATTTTTAATGTAGTTTTTTTCAGCAGTTTTTCAGAGCCTTTTCAATGGATATATAAAGTACCGAGTTCAAATATTCCCAGCATCTCATGACAACCCCCTCTCCTACATTCAAATGGGTGGGACATGGCTTAGAACATTACACTGTTCCTGATGTTTTGCCTGTCCCTTTATATCTCACAAATCTCTTGTCTTTCTGAAATCATCCTCTGTGGAAAAATAAATAGAAATAGCTGCAAAAGACTTAGGGAGCTAGCTTTCTGGGCAGGACCCGTACACCTAAGCTGCCACAGATTTGCAGCCACAAATAAGATTGTTCCACACATCTCACAGAAGGATTTCTCAGAGTTGTTGCTACTAGCTGTGATAAACTTCCCAATTTAGCCACGGACACCTGGCTAGCAAGGGAGGGGTACAGCTCACATAGACCTATAAGAGCTGATAAGCTTACCTGTAAATCAAGAACCTCAAAGACGCCTCAGATAATGGAGTGTATGCCTCAGTTAATGGAGTGTGAGTTAAAAAAAGCCAACTGAACCCAGGGCTTCATGTGGAGATTAATGAAAATGTAATCCAGAGGGATTAAATGGAAAAATATGCTTAGTAAGATATTTTCTTAGGAGCGATCTGGGGTGAGATCTTTATTCTTGTGCACCAACATCATCCCTCAAATAAAAATTAGTCTTTCCTCTACGAAATACCATCTTTCTACTCTGCAGGTACCTTATACCTCTTAACTGTTTGCTGAGTCCTCATGTCAAAAAGAGCTCAAAGCCTCCTCAGCTTTCTGTAACTCCCTGCCTAATGACAACAGGGCAATTTGGATCCTTACAGTTATTTATTTGCTTAAATCTCTGAATGAGCTGGTTCTTTGTTAACTTCAAAGTGGTTAATCTTAACAATGTCCTTTTCAAAAAAAAAAGAAAGGAAAAAATTTATATTGCTAAACATTGAAAACTAAGAAGAAGCACTGCCTGAATTCAAGTTGCAATTTTCTCTCTTCTAAGCTAGGGAGTGGAGATAGGAGTGGCTCAGGCACATGATTCCTCTTCTGTCCACACTGAATGGCTTATAAAGGCACTCTGCACAAAAGGTCAGTAAGATCCATAATACTATAGTCTTTACTTGTGCCTTCTGAAGTGAATTCTCTTTATAAAATGCACATTGCTCACATTAAATGATTGTGTTCCTGCACCCAGTGTTTTTGGGCACAGGAAATACCTGCTATACCTGTAAAATGTGGAGGGTGTCCCTGCCCATGGCAGGGGGGTTGGAACTAGATGAGCTTTGAGGTCCTTTCCAACCCAAACAAGTCTATGATTTTATGATTCTAAAATTCCCATGTCCTGGAATAGAAGAAAGTTTTTCCAACTCCAGAAATTAGACAGTTTGGCTCTGAATGAGATGGAAATCCCATATTAGTTTTTGCTGGAGCATGTAAAGTAACTCACAGAAGAGATGTGCCTTCAAATCCCTTAGGCTACCAGAAATACTTATCCTGCAATGTGCCACAATCATTAACCAATCTATTGGGTAAAAGGGTGTGTCAGCATTTCCATTTCCTTGCTGATTATCCATTCAGATCCATAAACGTTTGATCTTTTTAAGATCATTTCATCTTAAGAAATTAAGGAGAAATTATTGTTTCTGGCTCCAGAACAGGTTCCTTACAGTCAACAAACACGTAGTAAACAAAATCCCTGGAGCAGGGGAGATCATCATATTTTGTTCATTTAAAAGACTAATACTAATGCTACTAATAATATAGTTTTTATTATAGAATCATAGAATCACAGACCTGTTTAGGTTGGAAAAGACCCTTAACATCGAGTCCGACCATTAACCTAGCACTGTCAAGTCCACCACTAAACCATGTCCCTAAGCAAAACACCTACACGTCTTTTAAATACCCCCCAGGGATGGTGACTCAACCACTTGCCTGGGCAGCCTGTTCCAGTGATTGACAACCCTGTCAGTGAAGAAATTTTTCCTAATATCCAATCTAAACCACCCCTGGCACAACTTGAGGCCATTTCCTCTTGTCCTATCACTTGTACTTGGGGCAAGAGACCAACACCCACCTGGCTACAATCTCCTTTCAAGTAGTTATAAAGAGTGAGAATGTCTCCCCTCAGCCTCCTCTTCTCCAGTCTTAACAACCTCGGTTCCCTCAGTTGCTCCTCGTAAGACTTGTGCTCCAGACCCCTCACCAGCTTTGTTGCTCTTCTTTGGATGTGCTCCAGCACCTGAATGTCTTCATGTTTGTTTAGACCTCAATTCTCTTCCATCTATAATAAAGAGATACAGCTAGAGTAGCAGAAAGGATTTTACAGGTTTCTTTACAGGCATGGTTTTCAAGCAGGTGGATGATAAAGGTCTCAAGCTCTGGGTGCCATTTTCAAAAGTAATTCAGGAAATTGAGGCTTTAAATGTCATTAACTTCCAAATAGTTAAGCTTATCTACTCAAATTCTTAAAAATAATTTTTAAAGTATTTTTTTGGTACTAGAAACCATAACTATTTTTTACCACCAAACCAAAACCTACTTGGTACTACCAGGACTTCATTAACTAGTGCCCACTGAAATGATAGTTGGAGCTCCTGCAGGCTTTCAAAAGTTCTATGTCACTTTTGAAAGTGAAGGTCCTAAAATTACTAAGAGGTTGTTAAACACTTTATCATGCACTGCAAATTTGTTGTTTCATATGCACACTTAAGCAATGAAAATTAAGCAGCCTCAGGAATAAGAGTTAATAAAATAAACAGCAACAATTCAGTGTGTTTTATATTGGTTAATCTCTAAGGCAAATGTCCAGGCGCAAAGAATACAGTGTTTTTTTTGCCTACAGTCCAGATGTTTTTATCAGAATAAACATATGCATGTCTTATGTTACATCAACATACTTCAAAACCTCTGGAGACCTATGGAGTTGAAATACCTTGAGTCATTCATTACATGGCAGTTTCAGCTACTCATCAGTCAAGATATTTTTCTTGAATATATCTGTAAATACTACCTAGGTATCATGTAAATGTAGTTCTGTTCTAGAAAAGTGATTCAATTGATTGATTCACATTGTTTTGAAGTTTCTATAAAGAAAAGGTTTAACTAATGTATTAGCTTTTAAAAAAAAGAAATCCTTTTAGGTACTTAAAGTCAACCAAAGCATAATTAGCAAATGTAGCACGATTGTTACTTCAAAATCCCTACTTTACTCTTCATTTATGTCTGTGTAACAGATACTCCCTTCCAGGTGATTGGTGAAAATTGTCTTTCACAGCATTTGACATTTGTGTCTTTATTGCTCACTTTAAACACATTATATTTGGAGTCTAAAGGAATTCTGTTACAGAGGGTTATATCATGAGCCTCTCTAATACATTTTGACTACTAAAGCACAGCAGATGGATGCTAATGGTCTTGCAGTTCTGTCCTCTTCCAATAGCCTGGTGTTACGTTTCTCCTGACGGGTCCTGGCCTGTATGTCAAAAAATTTAACTTGAAAATATTTACCTAGGACTGTTTCTGTAACCATTCCACATGGCAAGACCTGAATTGTGACACTGCAGTTACTTGCTGTGAACAACAAAAGAATTGAAATTTTTGAAAAGTTTGAAAAAAATTGCAGGAAAAATCCCAGTGTGCAATGTAGCATGCTTGCACTGAGTGACCAGCATATAGGGCAGGTGAGCAAGTATGAGTCATTGGCACAGTGGTGAATAGGCAATCAGTTGATCCCTGCAGTAAAAACCTACACTCCACTTTCAAAATTGCATATGGTGTTTTGAGTCAGAGGTGGCAGTAACAAAGCAAACTGAGAGAGTCTCCTGATTTTTTTGTGCTGACTGCAGGGAAGAGGAATTTGAAAGAAAGAATTCATGCAATCAGCTTCTACTGGAGAGGAAGCAGGGGAAAAATATTTTTATACATGTCTATATAAAATCCATGAGAACTTTCAGGAAAGGAGGTGGCAAGTAGGATTTGAGCATAAGATGAGTAGTTGAAGTGTTGGGAGGCTAGCAGAAAAGCATCTTAAGATGACTTTTGGAAAAGGAGATGGAGCAGCAAGCAATAGTGCTGAATTTATTTGTTCTGAATTCAGCAGGAAAAAGGAGAAAGAAAAGGCAAAAGAAGACGCCAACATTTTCCTCTAGCTGCCTGTAGGCACCTTGAGAGAATAAAAGATTCAAAGTCACCATGGATGTAAACTGGAGAAACATACAATCCATCCCTTTTTGGAGGAAGCCAAGTGTTCAAAGGTTATCATTTTTTGAGACACCCAGTACCATACCATAACTTAATTGCAGGCACCCTGCTAAGAGTAACAGTGGAGGCCTATAATATAAGAAAGTCATGATAGTAATAGCTGTTCTCAATTCTTTCTGCATTAGCTCAGTATCTGTGATCCTATTGAGAATGCATTTAGGTGTGTTACTTAGGCAAAGAATTCTGAGATCATGTCTTCATACATAATCAAAATTTGCTCAAGTAAATATACCACCATGGACCAAGAACATCTTCTCTTCCCCATATTGAATGGAGATAAGTGATTGCTATTGAGTAGTCCTTGCACCTGCAACAAACCAAGGTAAAAGTTTGCAAATGCACAATACTCAAGGTTAAACTAAAGGGTAATATTGCCTGGAAATCTTACAGTACCTCATGACCATCTTAGAAAAATTAGCTGACATCCAGTATTGAGTTCTGGCTTCCTGTCAGTTCTTGCCCGCTTTTCTAGATGCCTTCTGTGATGTTGAGCCTGTTAGATGAAAACCTGTCAAAGTAACCTACATTTCATAAGGACAAGTGATGGTACTCTACTCCACTCTCGTGAGACCCCATCTAGAGCATCCAGCTCTGGGGCCTTCAGTACAAGAAAGGCATGGAGATATTGGAGCTAGTCCAGAGGAGGGCCACAAAGATGGTCAGAGGGCTGGGGCACCTCTCCTGTGAGGACAGGCTGAGAGAGTTGGGGTTGTTCAGCCTGGAGAAGAGAAGAGTCCAGGCAGACTTTAGAGCAGCCTTCCAGTACCTGAAGGGGCCTACAGGAAGGATGGAGAGGGGCTGGTTACAAGGGCACATAGTGACAGGACAAAGGGTAATGGCTTTAAACTAAAAGAGGGCATGTTTAGATTAGTTATTAGAAATTAGTTCTTTCCTGTGAGGGTGGTGAGGCACTGGCACAGGTTGCCCAGAGAAGCTGTGGCTGCCCCCTCCCTGGAAGTGTTGAAGGCCAGGTTGGATGGGGCTTTGGGCAACCTGGTCTAGTGGGGGGTGTCCCTGCCCATGCCAGGGGGGTTGGAACTAGATTATCTTTAAGGTCCCTTCCAACTCAACCCATTCTATGATTCTAGGGTACAAAGACAGCAGATACAGGAAACTGAGAAGTGCAGAATCAGTAAAGAGCTGAGCCATGAGCCATCTAAAACTCCCCTTTCTTGTTTACTTTCAGTGATTTACTTACATTTCAGCAAATTGTTAAATATTACGTCAATGAACATATGCAGTTGCATAGTATATATTCTTGAGCTTTCAATCAGTCTTTTAACTTTATGTCTACTTTTTGTGGAGGGATTTCTCTGAGATAATAGAAATTCTTTCTGCAGAATGGATCATTTTGGAAGTTGCCCAATGAAGATTTGTACTCTCATAGCTAGTGACTGACATTTCGATTTGACAAGCGGGAGAGAAAATTTTAAATAGTCACAAACTAACAGTGTTAGCAGCAGCCGTGTTTGAGAAACCCTTGAGCAAAGAGCCTGCTGTTATACGTAATAGTCCTAACTTCTTATTGGGAAAAGAGCACATGAGTCACTTGAAGTAAGGAGATTCATATTTTCTCCCAGACATGTCTTTTCTTTGCATGCTGTTTAAAGACTGAACTGTATAAAACAGGATTGACATTATGTAATTACTTGCCTCTTACACTGTGCTAACTCAATTTGCTTTTCATTCCCAGGTATTTAAAAGACCATTATTTTCCCATCAGACTTTACTGTCTGCCAATTAAAGCTTTAGATCAATGATGTGGAGAGAGAACTTTGTTATAAAAGGTTTCAGGTAGACATATTGAAAACATCTGCTTTGAATTGCTTTTCTTTCCCTTTTTTAATATCTATGATTTTCTACCAGATATAACAATTTTCCTGACATTTTTAATAATGTTTTTTCCAGCATTTTTCTACAAAGCAAAACATTTGTGTCTGAATGCCAGATTTGCTTAGCAATAACTGTTAAAAAAGAGGAAAAGCTCCAAATACTGAAGGCTTTTATGTTTCTTTTGCCTTCTTGGGTCTAACAGCTAAAGCTGCACTGAATAAGAGGTTAACATGGGCTGCAGTTATGGCATATATCCCTGGCATATTGTTTTCCCCTTACCTATGTAGGTAATTCTCAGTGAGACCAGTATTACAGTTTTGCTCAGATCTCCTGAGCCACATGATCAGAAGTCATTAGTGTCCAAGGGAACATGAGGTAGGGCTGGTTAATAATCGAACACAGAGCCACCTGAGTTGAAAACACTAATGCTATCTGTAGTTATTCACTGTCATCTTAAGTAATATGAGATATGTTAGTAAGGTCTGTCTCCTGTACAACAATTTGAATTCAGGTCGTTTTCTGTCTCTCTGTGTAGTTATGGAAATGGCTGCACTTCTGAGGTGCAGAAAATCATAGTAATCGCATTATGCATGAGAACTGTGCAAAGGGGCAGATGATACACACTTTTCCCCCTCAGAAAGAGCATTTGTAGAGAGAAGAAAAATGGATGAAAAGGTCGTTAGAAGCAGACCTGAGTACACTGTACCATTAAAACATTTTTGATAGCAATGCCTTTTCTGACAGCTATAATATGACTGTATTTCCGTGTTTAAGAATACAACAGACAGTATCTTAGTACTTAACCTTGATAAATATGGTTGTTCTGCTGTACCCTTTGTTTAACTTTTTAAAGCAAATTAAGTTTCCAGTCTCAGCGCATAGAGTGGGAAATCTTTCACTTTCAGTTAGGCAAGTAGATATATCTTGTCTAGATAGGTATCAGAATTAAAAATTCCAAGAACATATTTCTGATTGTACTTTTCTTACTGAATTCTTAGATTTCATCACCTACCCGACCTCATTAAGAGATATCAAATTTGCATCTAATCATTTCAATGTCTTCATCAAAGGTTATATCTTTTATTTTTCTCAAGAACAATCAAAATATACCAGCAAAGATGCTGTTTCTATTTCACAGCCTAGAAAAGGCGAATCCCCATTTATGTTTTCATGTTTTATGAAGCTGACTAACAATGGATCAGTATTTCGTCCCTGGTTTTCTTTATTTTTAGGGAGGTTTTTTGTTTGTTTGTTTTGTTTTGTTTTGTTTTGTTTTTACATCTAAGAGATAGATGGTAAAGGTTTGTGTTTCATTTCTCTAAATTCATTGGCAGCTCCTGGAAGGGGAAGCCAGAAAAGCACACCCAACCTAATGACAGAGCTGTGCAACAGTGATAAAAAAATTTACAGTAACACCACTGTTCTACTGGTGGTCTCTTCTCTCCTTACAGTTTGTTCTCGTTTCTTTTAAAATAGCCATATGAAAGGCTTTTGACAAGGATATATTCTTTCAGTAGCATGGCAGGAAGCTGTACTTGTGATTCATTTGATATTGCTCTTTCCTTTTATCCCGTAGATGGTGATAGGCTTTATCAGTTGCTGAAGGGGGTGAGGGGCTCTTACTGAGGGCTCTCACCACGTCTTGTGAAAGTGTTCTGTCACATCGTTCCTAGGGCACCAGGCACATTTGCCTAATTAACTAAATGCCCCAAAGTTCTGTGTGGCTGGAACATTTTACGTTTCTTGGTCTGTACTGCTATTTGAGGCTTACAAGCTATTTTACTTTGACTTGGATGTGACCCAGATACTGTTAGGCATGGACTTCAGAACAGATTCTCCTTTACTCTAGAGTTTTAACAAAAAACAAACAAACAAACAAAAAAGCTATCTGTTTTAAACAGCTAGAGTAACAAAGCTGTATTCTGTTACCCTTAATGAAGTTACAGCTACGTTCATTAAAGCTTTGTCAGAAAAAAAGTTGGGTACTTTGGACAGAGGGACAAAAAAACATCACTGTCAGCAGATGCTTACATTTGGTGTATCTAATGAACAGGTAAGAATAGCTCATTCACTACTTCCCCGATATTCTGATGCCACTAATACAATTTTATTGGTTAGTTTCTATTGAGAAGGAAATTAGATAAATTTTCAAAGTTAAAACCTCCCTTAATAGGTTACCCAAGGTACCTAAGATACTTTCTTTTCCTCCTCAACTTTTGTGTGTGACCAGGCCACAAACGGGCAGATCCAATGGCAAATCACTGGACTGCCTATACCCTGTAGAAGCATTTAGGCCCTTCATACAGGTTTATTAATCCCACTTTGAATCAAACCACTCTCAGAAGACAGTGTCTGAACACCAAAGTCTTAGGAGTCTCTGTTCTTTGGAGTTTTGGGTGGTTGTGGTCTTT
>VXBL01002371.1:112532-163640 GCA_013400195.1 Aramus guarauna | reverse complement strand
AACTAGCCCTAACATACCTCAGTATGGATGAATTAATTTTTTTCATTATTTTGAAATTTGTTGACCTCTGCATCTATTGTTCAGATGCTGCACTTGGAAATAGAAGCCTGTGGTAGCGTTACAAAAAGTGACTTAAAAGTACTCACTCTTTCTGTCAAAAGCACAATCTGTGTCTTCAGGAGTGCAAAGGAGAAGTGCTGACAGAGGTATTAAAGGAAAGTTCTGGGCTTGTTGTTTTAGAAAGGTTTGATGTTCTGTTGTGTATTATTAATGAGCACGAGATTCAAGATTAGAAATCCAGCAGTGATGCTTTCTTTGTGGCTGACCTTATAACGTGGCAGGCAGTGTTCTCGTTTGTGAAAGCTTATTTGAGTTTAATGTAAGACACAAAATCCCTACTATCCCCCCAGCTGGATGTAGCACAAATTCACGAGAGGTTCGAGATCCTCACTGAAATAATTCTGCTGTGTTTGTCATTTCACCCCACTGTCTGCAATATTTGGGCTTGGCATACTGCAGGGACATGACACAAGCACAGTTCGGAAGCAGCTTTGCTGCCAATCAAATACTATTTACTGATACATATAATGCAGAGGTACCAGACATATTTTATTGTTTCCTTACATTAAAATGGAAATGAAGAGGTGTCCAGACTGTAACTATGTATACTGACACTGGCCTCACTAACTTACTGAGGGTGATTATGGTCATTGGTAGGTAAATTTTCCCATCTTAGTGGATTTCCACCTTGGCATTATAGTTATAGAGCGTAATCCAGAGTATTTAAAGTGAGCTACATTACAGGAAGCAGAGTGAGGTCACAGTAGTTTATGGGAGTAAAACCAAGAACTTTCAGTTCATGCTTTGCTTAAAGTATTGAAGATAAGGCTTGCATTAGATACTAGAAAACTCTTGAAAAAGTTTCCTTTTAATATGATTTATTTCATTACCAAACTTACTTAAATCCTTCTGCTTTGGTTTTTATTTACAAGATGTAGGGGCTACTCTTCTTAATATATCAGTAATTACAGAAAAAATATTTGTTTTGCAGGTTCTTCTGGTTTATAAAGAGCTGTAGAAAAGAATTTACTCATTCTTAAAGAAAAAAAACAAAATACCACCTTAGATTTATCTCTGCTTTTCTTGTGATACACAAGCCTGTGTAAACCACAGCTTCCCTTAACAGGTCAGACCAAGTTCTCAAGAGACAATGGTTCTGTTGCTCCAGAAATCTGAAATTCCTTGTGGAGGCACAAAGATTTAGGCAAGAGAATGAGACTTCATAAGCTTAGGAGACCCACAAAGAGACAATCTTTGATTCTTGTCAAGACTGTTGAACCTCAACAGCAAACCACAAAATATGGTAAAATCCTATTTTCCCTCTCCCCATCTGTTGTACAACAGTTCAGCTGACAACTTCCTTGTGAAGCTTTCGTGCACGTATGGTCAGTGAGAGACCACCAGAGTAAGTTTTTTTCTTACTCTGAGAAGAGTCCAGAAGAGCCTGGACTCTTCCTCTGTGATACCCATCAGCCTCCAGGATCCTGAGGAAGGTTGAGATCAGTCTGATATGTCAATCTAGGGAAGAAGAGATATGGGCAAACAGCTGACAAGCTTATTATAGTCACAGTGGATGGCAAAGGAGGGGCAATAATATATACACTTAAATAAGGAATTATGCTTTGGTTCATGGGAGAAAACACTGTGAGGCTTTTTACGCAACCATCATAATAAAATAATTTCTGTAAATGGCCAAAATTTGGGGCATGTAACTATTTATCCTATGCAGACAATTAAAACTACTTTTAAATAGCCAAACTATGTAATTCTTATTCAGACTATCAAGCAAAAAGTGACTCATATAGATCAATGGGTTCAACCTGAAAGCAACCACCAAAGTATTCCTACTTCTCAGAAGGTGACTTGCAATTAAGAGCACATTTGCTGGCTATTTCAATTGTAGTAAAAATATAAATAAATTGAGCAATCAATGAAGATTGAGCATAGCATGTTGGATGAGACTATCCAGTTTTTCAAATCTTTGGAAATGTGTCTGAAATGCAGAGTTAGTTTCTTGTACAGAAGTGCTGCAATTTATTATATATTGGGTGTAGGGTGGAAGAGAGTGCTCTGTTTATGTCCAACCTAATACAAGTTTTCGTGGTTGTTCTGATGATTTCCAAGCACAACAAAAATATGCTTAATTGCTCTACTTTTACAGGTGACTGTGCTTCCAAAAGACATGTGTTAGGTACATCTTCATCCTACTGATAGTTACAGTCACACTAGAAAAATTATACGGTCCTACAGAAATAATCAGTAGTTCCACAGGCAAATTCTTTTTACATGTGCCAAGGAGATGCAGCAGCCATCTTAGGGAAGAGAGTTGTTTTTTTTTTTATTGAGAGGGGTCTGTCACTCATTAGAAGGTGAAACAAGAAGTGGTGGGACAAAAAAGTCACTCAGAACAAGTCACCCAGATGCTGCAAGTTTCCACAGGGAAGTGTAATAATAGACCAGCTAAAAATCTGAGGTCAGCACTTTCAGTTTCGTTCAAAGATACTATTTCCTACATGTCCATGATTTTCTTCAAATTTTCTGTGGATAACCATTTAGTCCTTAGTTCTTAAAACTCATTCAGTGTTTTTCAAAGCCGTTAGAGGTCATACCAACAGAGGAAGTCTGTCACCTTGATGTTAGAAGGTTCTCCAAAGATCCTTCTCTTCCGCACATAAAGTTATAGCCTCTGTTATCATTTCTGAAGTCTTTGAACTAAAAAGGCACTGCACAGTGGACTAATAGACCTTTAGAGCATGCTCTCTCTCATTCATGGCTCCCCTTCTGGTGGGGTTACTTCTCCCTGGGGGGAAAAAAAAAAACAAAAAACAAAAAACTGTTAAAAAGCCCTGCTACCCATTTCTTGTGCTAATCCTTTTACTGTGATTCCTCCATATATAGCAGCCCTGATTAAAGCACCTGGACTCTCAATACATTTGTATTGATTTTTTTTAAACCAGGAGGTAGTATCACCATTTTTGTATCTTTAGCCTGTGAGTGGAATAGAACCTGATTCACATTGTTGAAACGTCCCCAGGGCTGCAGAGACTTAGATTTACAGATCACAAGATTTCAGGATGCAGCAAGACTTTTCTTTCTGTTCTGTACCCACAAGGGAGGAAAGCCAACATGCAAAAGGACATTTGCAAGGTGGATCAGAGCTTGCATGGCTGAAGAATATACAAAGCAAAAGAGAGCAAGGTTCATCTCGTCAAATTCCCCAAGAACAATACCTACTTCGTAAATGAAAGAACAGAAGCACCTTCTTAGAAATTGTGCAGGGCCACAAAGTAGAAGCTGCTGCTCAATTTCCTATAGTTCTGGCAGTTAAGACCAGGGGGGGATATATCGTATGCAGCCTTCAGGAGCAGAGTGATACAGTTACCTGTAGTCTTTTTAATAACACTCTTTTCCTTTATTTTTCAACTCTCATGTAATGTAGGAATAAATGAGAAGGGGGCCTGACCCACAGTTAATATAATTTGGCACAGCTTCATTGGCTTCGGCAGCCCTGCACCAGTTCACACCAAATGAGGTTCTGAACCAGTGCAGTCTTGCACACACATACACACACACACACACACACATTTTATATTTTTTTCATTCCTCTAACTCCCAAGACAGCTGGATACTTTTTGATAAAAACAGCAAGAACAGCAAAAGAAAAAAAGTTCCTTTCTGTGGATGTATCTGGTGCTGCTCTTAACAAGAGCAAGATGGTTGGATGGAAGCGAATCCCACTGTGCCCCTCTTGTAATCTGCACAATTTGTTGGTCTATAAAGCAATGGCCAGATTGTCCTTGCTTTAGCCAAATCATTTTTACCAGAGATATCACCTAGAAGAGATTTTACCTACAACAGCTGAAGGACTCCTGGAGCTATCAAAGTGCATGGGGTGGTTCCAATAGACCATGCCCTCGAGTATTTGTAGTTTCTACAAAAACATCTAATACCCAATAGATTACCTTTTGCAATATGAATACCTTTGTCTTCCAGGAGGGTGGTTTCATTCTATTTTTTTTTATTGTGCAATAGTAAGTTTTTATGCAACATCTTTTATAACTTATTTTCTTTCTAAATTACTGGGATAAATTGTTTACATTCCTCATTTCCATAGTTAATCCTGTGACTGTGTGTGTTATGCTATAAACTGCTGAGCAAATTAAACTGATGAGAGAATTAACTGTCAGGACATTAAGGAATAAAGCTACATTCCATAACATTCATTGGTGTCAAATTCCTCCCTTTCTTGATCTTTAAAATATTTATCATATTAAAAAAATCTCTTTCCTGATGAACATCAACAGGCAGACACAAACGCAGGCAACGTTTTTTCATTAATGTGCAAATAGGACGTTTTCATACTCATTTTAAGGGGGTTGGACTAGATGACCTTTAAAAGTTCCTTCCAATCCAAACTATTCTATGATCCCTTTGTGTTGAAACTGTTAAAAAGAAAGCTAAGTGCATGACGTTCCATTTTATTCATATCATCCGTTGGTTCAGGCTCTTAAGCTAGCTCGTAAGACCGGTCCCTGGTCAAAAGACGGGTAGCAATGCATGGATGTCAAAGCTTGCTTTACTCGATGCTATAGATGAGTTTTCATTTTCATTTTCTATTTGTTCAGCTCTTGTAATTGTTCCTCTCTCATTTTTTTTCAGCTGAGAGTCAGTGGGGTACATTTCTAGAAATACCAACTTAGAGTTGAAAACTCTGTCATATCGTTGTATTTTTGTAAGAGTTTAAATATCGCCATTTTCTTCTGGAACTGAGTTCTTACTACAAAACACAAACATTGCCTGAGATTTGTGCATCCATATTCTGCTTGCCCTGATGCCTGTAGAGGCAGAACATGCCCAACAGGAGACACAGGGTGATTTATTAGGCTGCTAGTCCAGTGATAATTCTCGATTTCAAAGCCAGTGCATCTGGAATCATTGCTCAGTACCACTTTGATACTAATTCCTGCATCAGAAAGGTCTGTAATATTTGGCAACAATCTATTGATTTCTTTCTGACTCATGCAGAACTAATTTTCAGTTACACAAATTAGAGAGGGAGAAAAGGGAAACAGAACCCTTAAATGTTGTTCATTTCTTTTGGCCATTTCTTTGATCCATGTTTTTTATCTGAGAGGAAAGTGGTGTGTCTAATAGGAAACTGTAATATATTATGAAACAGTGAGACTTAAAAATCTTGTTAGGCAATCACTACTTCAGCAGAATGAAATGCTGTTGCAACAGGAGGAAAATTATACACCAATTATTTATCCAGTCAAGAAAAATTATTCCCCATAACATCAAAGGCTTCCATTTATGAAATAATAGAGAGACAAGAATTCCTATTCATTTAGCAAGCCAGGGAATTTTAATTCATCTGAAATACAGCAAGCCAAGAGTTTGGGACCTTATTTAAGATTATAATCCCACAGCAGCATCACATGTAGCCTACGTGACTGGTTCTAGGAACAGTGATGAAAAAATAGCTGTGTAATGTTTAGGCAGATTTAAATGAGTTGTTATAAGTAATTAATTCATCCTGTTTCTTATTATCCTTCAAATAATATTTTCCTCATTATTGGAAAAATATTTTTTCAGGCTGCCTGTTCCCAGCTCATGTATTTGTTTGTTTTCTGTACTTTTCCTAATCTTCAATAATTGTCCTTATTTTCATAAACTTTGGAACTCTCCCTTAAAATTTCCCCTTGAATTGGTTTCTTTTTTTTGAGAATTCCTCTACTGGTTTATCTAACCAGAAGGAGCATTCAAAGCAAAGTGGCTGAGATAGTGGCAATTTTGAAGATTTTTTTTTAACAGCATGTAGGATTAACAGTCTTATGTATGTATCAGGCTTATTCAATCTTGAAGATGAAGCCCTCTCTGTTTTATCTTTGGCACAAATTCCAAGGGAATGAATATGCAGAGTTAGCAGGACAGAACTGTTAAAATCTGAATCATCTCTTCTTCCAACAAGTACTCTTTGCAAAAGGTTAAGACATGAGAAAATGGTTTAACAAGGAAAGGTTACCTGGAAATGAAGTAACTTCACAGAGCTCTTCCAGAAAAAAAGCCTGGGAATGTGTAACAAGGAGGTGAGGGGAATTCTTTCCAAGCACTGAAAACCCATAAAGACTCCCAAGGGAAAAGCGCGTGAGTGGGAGGAACTGTATTTAATGCATTAGCTGTCTTGTAGAAGTGGTCTCTTCTTATGTCTTGTTTTGCTTTGTTTTGGCTGCTTGGTTGTTGGTTGGTTGGTGGGTTTTCTGAGAGAAAGCCTGTGTAAAGCTTGCAGTGCTTTGTGCTTGTCTATGCCCTGTTTGGCGCGCGGCAGCTACTGCACGCCCTTGCAAGTGTAACCTGTGAACTAGGACGCAATTCTAGCCAATGTGGAAGACTAATAAAACCCCACTAATAGTTCCATGCTCTGAGCAACTCCGAGATTCATACTGAGAGCTTACCCCTAAATTCCCTAATTCCTCCTGGCCGTACAAACTAAGGGCAACTGGGATTCAGTTGATATTCTTTCAATGTAATGGGTGCCCAACAGGGACGCTTCAGTCGGGTCAGCCAAATGGAGTCTAAAAACACTGCAAGCAAGTTAACTTTTTAGATCTGGATGCAGGTAGGGAGAATATAAGTGTTATTTCACAAGGTGGGTTTTTTATCTGTAATAATTGGGCGTCTTATATCTGCCATTCTAATCCTCCATTTCTTATATATGTCTGAAACAAAAACAGCTGATGGTAAGGGAAAGCTGAGATTTATTTTCAAAACTTCCAGAAAATAAGTATTATTTTTAAATGATTGGGCTGGGATAAGAAATGCATTCTACATGAAAATAGTATCAAAAGAAAATGTTTCATTACTTCGTTCCTCCAGCAGTCTTCCTCCCTTCCTTAATGAAATGGAACAGTCTATGCCTTTATCACTTCTTCCATTTAATCTTGTTAATGCAGTCTGTTAAGACTCCACTTTTGCAACAGCACAATTGTAACTGTGAATAAGTAGGGTAGTAGGAAGAATACTGTTCTGCTCCTAGGAGTCATTTATTTACGACAAAATGTGTGATATTCAACCCAGAATAAAAACTGATGCAACTGGTGAGTTGAAACATTTTTCTTCTTCACTTCCTTAACAATATGAGGTATTGCAATGAAGAATAAATAGGGAAATATTAACCATGCTGTACCGAGTCTGTCCTTGAGAAAACTGCAGTTAGAGTTTTACTAAAGATTAATTCTTCTTACTGTGTTAAAATATGGTAGGTTGAGTTGGTAAGTAGACAGTTGGGAAGTATAACATTTTTCAGACAGCAACAGATGCAAATCCAAGAATATCTCCAGCTGATTTGATTGCTTTTCAAAAGATGGGGCAAAGATTTTAAATAAAAATGTGCAAAAGTGAAAATCCATAGTTATGATCAAAAACATGAAGAAATTCAAAAAGTTCTAAGAAGGGAACATCAGAAGGATTTCAGAGTCTTTTCAGACTGAAATCACTTTTATTATTTGTTTGTTGCTGCCTATGTCTCATCATTTTGTATTGTAGGAGTTATATTGTGCCTAATGTACTGGGGAAGGTATTGTAAGGAAAGTGATCCAGGAAAGTGGGTGGGAAATTGTTCCATTGACTGTGATGGCAGTTACATAAAGTCCCAGATAATGCAAGTTAGATCCTCTTTTTTGCTGCACTGCTATAATTCTACTTGAGTGTTTTGAATTACCCCAAATTTACTTAGTGCAACTCAGAAACAAAATCTGTACCAGCAGAAGCACATTTCCCCATCCCTTCTTTCCCTTGGGCAGCAGCCTGATGATTTTCTGTCTTAAAANTAAGAAGGTTTTTGCTACTGAATCGTGCTTATTAATAAATATAAAAATATAAACTATGCTTATGTATTCCCTCTCAACTTTTCCTTGAGCATTACAGTTTGCTATTTTGGAAAGAAGCTTTAAGCTGTAAAACACTTAACATTAAAAGTAGCATTAATTAGTGATTTATCAGGAGTGCAAATATACAGTATATTTAGCTTACTAAAACGCTTTTGAAGTTGCATCATGCCCTATGGTTCACCAAAGTATTGTTCATCCAAGTATATGATTGTAATAGTCAAATCAGCTAAAATTTTCCTGAAGATATCTTGCATAAGGCAGTCAGAAAACAGTATCAGTAAGCATTTTTAATTGTAATAGACACATAGATTTGCAGAGATTAAGGAATAAGAAACATTCCACAAAATAGGAGTGTTGAGGGTCAGGAGGAAAAATTCTTTTGACAAGAATTTTACTCATCAATGTGCAAAATAACCATTTGTACTCCCCTGTTACGCCATTCCCACTCTTGTTCATGGTCCACACTCTGTAGTGCTTGATACTCTGTGTGCAGGACTTCATGAAAGTCCTTGGGCTTTTATGTAATTAAATGTACATGTTCAGATGACTCAGTGTATATACTTCACTGGTTAGTGCTGGGCTACCTTTGTGCTTAATTTTCAGTGTTAAATAAAAGAAATGTAGTCTCAGGAATAAATTTCCTGAAATGTGACTATTGTGATATTTGCTTGCTATAGTAAATAATACAACTATAAAAATTCTTACTGTGGATGTAATATTTGGGGGAAATTAAGGATATGATCAATTGATATAATTAAATGTTTAAACAATCTTGAAGGCATGCATATTCAAATAAGTATAAAGGGGGGTGATTTCCTAACAACAGTGATGTGGTATAGGCAATCAGTTATGTTAGTCTAACAAATAAGGTGTCAGGCTAAATGATAAAGCAAAAGAAACATTAATTTTATATGTGATTTCTGCAATAGAATACTTACCATCTGAAACATACCATGTTACACATCATAGTTAGATGTGAAAGGGTTTTTTTTCTGTCTCTTCTCTATAAGATAATATGTGTAGGAGAGAGAGAAAAGTTGGAAAATAATGTTTTTCAAATATTGCAAAAGCCATTAGTAACCACCAAATATGCTTCACCATTGTCTTTAAGTTATTTTAAGTTACATTTCATAACTTGTATAGTAAAATGCCATCTTTGGTAGAGCATCCTGAGAGGTAATATTTAAGGTAGCTATAACAATGGCTACAAAAGAATATAAAATTCTTTTTTTAAAGGTGCACACAGGATACAAAATTATTGGACTATTTAAGTATGCTACCATATGTAGTGATTTCTGGACTTTGAAGTGCTTTTTTGTTCCTACTAAGGCTGACATTTTAAGCATGGCTTTTTCCTACGAAATCTTAAAAATGGCACTGGTTATTCCTGTTGTGCGTGTATTAGGTTTGGACTTTTTCAAATCTCTATCTACCTTCTTTCCTTTTCCAATATTTTGTTTATAAAAAGTAGAACAGACTGAGACCTCAATAAAAATCAGTACGGATTTCCACCAAAATGGAAGAATATAAAACATAAATATCCAGTTATTTGAATGGTGAGCTCACTTATGTGAAGGTAAACTACTTCTCCATTCTAAGTATCATTTAGTGATTTTTCTATCATACCTTTAATTGTATTTATTTTTAGCAGTGTATAACTTACTAATTTTCAGAAGTAAGCATTTCGATGGTTTGATTCTTCTGCAAAAGAAGAAAGCATTTTAAACTCTGAATATTTCATAATTTCCAGACAACTTTTGCATGACGTATATAACACTGAGGAAAAGAATATTTGAGAGGTGGGACAGTAGAAGAAGGTTCTGAGCCAGTTGTTACTTTCTACAGCTATAAAGCTGCATTCTTGGTAGCTTCAGCAACACTATTTTGTGTGTGTCCACAGGTTGAACAAACCACCTAAATCCTTAATCATTAACAGTGCACTGTAAGGTTGCACTACTAACACCCATCCCACATGATGCTGCTGTTTCTTTAGCTGTCCGTCCCAAGGCGTTGGTGCAGCCTTTCTTCCTTTTATCAGAGCAAGTGCTTGAGAAGCAGTTTAGAAAATAAATAGTTATAGAAGAGGAGTTAAATAGGATTATACTGGAAGCCTCCGGTTATATAGAGGCTGTTTTCAGGCTCTGTTTAGTGGCAAGTGAGTCATGAATACTCAAATTGCTGAGTGTCAGCCGGTTCTGTGTGGCGACCTGAACTGTGCGACCGTCCTCATTTCCCTTGATGATTTTGCATGCCGTCAAATTTTGCGTTTTGAGCCTTACTGAAAGTATAGGAAAGTGGGAACATTCGAACAAAACAACACAGGTGGAGGGAAGGAAGGCAGGGAGGCAAAGACTGTGAGTGTGCTGCAGCTGCAATCCAGTACCAAAGCGCTGGAGAAGAGGGTGCTGCCGCAGACAGAGCTAAGAACAAGCGCTACACCCAACTTCCCCTGCAAGCTGAAGTAAGTTTTAAGTTCATTTCCACCCCACTCCAGCAAGCAGTAACATTGGCTGGGTGTGAGGAAAGATAAAGTCACCTATGATCCCACTGCCTTGAAAACAGAAGGTCTTCAGAGCCTGTTCCTGCAACTTCTCTCTTTGTGCTACCAGGCTTTGTGACTGCACAGCAGTGGTACGTGCATGTCTGACATAAAGAACCCTCACTAAGGTGCTGAGTACTATATGACAATTTCAGCCAGCTCTCAACAGGCAAAGTGGACTGTAAATATTTATCATGCTGTCTGGACTCTTCATTTAGAAAGTTCATTAGTTCATTTATCCAGAAGAGGAAGAAGAAAAAAGAAAAGTAGCCATGATTGTTGTTTATCAGGAAAAAGTAATTCAGAAACACTGGACACACTCTGAGTAGCTTTCTGAGTAAAGACAAGTGAGGAGAGAAAAGAATTTGTCCTGCTAAATGCCTGCTATATTGTAAACCATTTAAGTGAAACATCCACAAATTATGACAAATAGTTTGGCAGAGTAAATACTAAGTGTACTTCTCATAAGAAAGAACTTTGTGAGCACAACACATTTTCTGTATAGGCTGCTATTTTGTGAACAAGTGCACATTTACTGTGTAGAAAATTACATAGGAAACATGGTCATCACTGCTCAAACAGCCATCCTGACCAGCTTATATAAACACTAGCTAAAGCTGCTAGAGATTATTTGCAGAACATTGGATCTGATGAGCTCAAATATAAGATAGCTTGGGTAGTATAATATTTGGGATTACCATAATAATCTCTTTAGGGAAAGTGTGCAGTATCAGCAGAACCATTGCTTGAGTCTTTGAGGGAAGTAGAAACTGTACAGTAATAATTCTGCATTTATTATAGACTTAAATCTTTCCCTGTGAATAAGGCAAGTTTCTGAGCTCTTTATGGGGCCCAGGATACGGCTTTGAGAATTTAATTAAATATCTGTGATTTGAGCTCACCTATGGAGCCCAAATCATCAGTTTGGCAACCTGTTTTAGTTGTGTGGTAACTTGTTTTACTGTGGCACCGTCCTTCAAAGTTACACAAATAATTTCCATGCATATGAGTTACTAGGGAAAAGAGCGCATAGATTAATACAGAGAACTCCATGTTAAGAAGCAATGAAAATGCTTCTGTACAGATTTACAGAGTGCTAGGGGAGCTGTCAAAGTTTACTGATCCTTTGACCTTCTATGACATCTTTGCGCACAGGCTTTCAGGGGTCAAGCTTTGAGCCTTAGCTTCTGGCAAGGGAGTTGATTTTCATCTTTTTGGATCTGGACATGGGGCTGTACTTGTCCGTGTTATCCATCACCGCCCTGCAGAGGATACGAGCAGTTCTGCTTCTCTTCTGCTGCCTTCCCTGCCTGTGAACCATCCCAGAAGTCCGGGACAGCCTTCAACACCAGTACTTTTTATGCACTTCAACCACTCTGTCCTGTACAAAATAAAGAAAGAAACAAGCTGCTAGGCAGCAATTTCTGTGTCTTTGGCATCTTCCTAACCTTTTGGTTTGGGCGTTGGGCTGCCTTTCTTGGCAAAAAGAGCTGCACAGCTTTTATTTGGAGTCCAGGAAATAGCATCACCATCACTGTCTTGTTATAACCCCGTGGAAATACAGATTTTCTGTTAATATATAAATGTTTTAACTCATTAAAATCATCATTTCTTCTTCAGGAAAAAAAAAAAAAAAGAAAGAAAGAAAAAAAGGCAACACAAAACAAAACCTGATAATCCAAAATAAGTATATAACCATTATCTCACAACATCATGTCACCACGCATAAGACTCCTGTGGTCCTCTTGCTCACAACTGCCTTTACTCCACAGAGAATCATCCGACTTTGCAAATCTTGTAGCTTTTCTAATTTATTAGCATAATGAAATTCATGTCTGAGCCATTATCCTTAACCTGTTTTAAGCTTGAAGTCCTTTGCGCCTACCTATCTGAAGCGTGACAAAAAGCTAGGGGTCCAAAAGCATTTCTTTGTAAAAGAATGTATCCCTTGGTCTAATAAAAGATATTACATTATCTGAAAATCTCATCTTGTCTATATACTTGGACCATCACAAGAATAGCAACTTCTTAGTATTCATAAATTGTTAAGTAACACTCTAGATCCACTGCTAGATGCTAGTCACACTCAGGAAAGGAAAGAAAGGTCATTTGAACAAAAATATTTTTTCTTATTTCTGTTCTTACTGTGATAGGAAAAGGTTGCTCTGCTGCACTTATTTTTTTTCCTGTAATTTCACCCTCTCTGCTGAACGTAAAGGCAAGTAATCTGTGCAGATCATTCTTTCCAGACTTGTACCAAAATTAGTATGTAACAATACGGTAGAAAAAGATCAGATAGTATGAGCAGTTTGGAGATTACCTTTAGCTCTGGAGGAGCCATAGTAATTTGAACTCATATTATTTAATCTGTCTATTTCAAAGCATTTGACAATGGTCTGTAAATATTATTATGGCCATGAAACAGACATTAAAAGTCTTCCAAAGTATATATCTACAGTGCAGATACAAACCTATTTCCTTCATATACAAAACCTGCAAAAAGGCTAATATGGCATGTTATTTTGAAACTTCATCAGTCTGCAGACATTGTCATGCATACTTCTATTGTTTGATTTTACCTTTTCTTTTAAAAAATAAATTTTAAATGCATACAGTAAGGAGGTACATGGTAATCACATAAAGGTGCTTTTTTTTTTTTTTCACTGAAAAAACTTTAGGTTTTAAAAGGTTCTTTTCCAACAGTCTTTAGAATAGCCAGCAATAAAGGGCAGAATTGATCTGTAAGAAGAGTTGATATACAATTCAGTGCTTTTTCTTTCTCCTTCCTTCCCCCCCCCCCGGAAAATCAAAAACGAGGAAGGGGAAAAAGAAAACATATCACCAAAAAAAATCTTCCAAGTGACATTGTTTATAAGCTAAAAAAACTTTAGCTAAGAATGTGAGACCATGAAAGAAATCAGACCTGACAATTACGTAGATTTATGGAAAAACAATCTTTTTAGCTGTAATCTATCACTCTTCTACTTTGAGCAATGGTCTATCAGGTTTCTCAATATCCATCTTCCAGGACTACCACTTACCTTGAAATTCATGACAAGTTTTTACAAATCACAAACAGATCAAATCTACTGTGTGTGCCCAGAGAGACATACAGATATTCAAGAGCTACTTCTGGGGAATTAGTAAGTCTGTGCACATGAGCTGTAGGACTGGCACATTTGGGAACCATCAGCCTTGATGCACATGCAGAAAGGGCCCTGGGCAGAGTGGACCTGACAGTCTTTGTAGCTCTAACAAAGTCCAGGGTCCAGACTCACAGTCAGAGTTCTATCACTGTGTGAAAATGATAAGATTTTATGAAAATGTTATTTTCCTGGGTGAATTCCATCATATCTGCTTACTCTAATGGCTCATTTGGGGTATGGCTGACAGCAAATGCATCTACAGACACATTAATTAACATTAGCTGGCATTAATTAGCTCACTGAGATATTGCCAACTATGTAGCTCTCGCTGCATGAGGTACAACAGAGGCTGAAAACACACCTAGTATCCTCAGCTGCGTATTTTCAGATTATTAAATACAAATGCAAAGCACCTGAAGTCTTGCTGTGAAACCAGAGAATATCTAATCCAGTGGCAAAGAGGATACCAAAATCTATCTAGCAGCCTAACTTATAGTGGAAATTTCTGTTGATGGTAACATGCAAGAAAAAAAAGCCTTACTCACAGAGGTCAGGGTAAAAAAAAAAAAAGCAGAGCTGGCAACTAGATAAAAATGCTGAATATACTTAATTTGAAATCACTTAGGGATACAAACATGAAAGTTAACTGGGCCAATCTACTAGCATTTTTCAAAGAACTCCAGTTTAAGGATGATGGGAATTCTTGGAAGGTGAAGGAGCTGGTTTTTTTGCTGTCGGTTCTCTGATTAGCCTTCATGTTTCCAAGTGCAATCCCTTCTGGATCAACAAATTAGAGAGAGGACTTCCTCTTCAGAGTTCATGCCCAGCATGCTTTACTATCCTCTTTTGATCAAGAACTAAATATTGAAAGCTTGAGTCTTTTTTCCCCTTGGAACCAAAGCTACAGGTCTGGGAGATTATAGTCCTGTCTCTCCCGAATGAACTTCCTCAGATGTTAAACTGAGATTACATATAATGTGAGCTTTGCTTTTTTCTTGTTAGACAGCATATGCATCTGAGTGGCAGTCCTCACAAATACACAATGGACACATTAGCTGCCTTCTTGACTCTTATCTTTGTTTCAAGAGGAATTCAGCAAATTAACTGTGTATCTCCTTCCAGATTTATTCCTAATTTCACCAGTATAACAATTCTTGAAACCTGATTAATGCCCTACTTTTAGGATAATGAATTTTGTGCCTGTGAGTAAATTTTTTGCTGGTAAAAAAAAAAAAGAAAAAGAAAGAAAAGCAGCTCAGTGTACTTTTTTATTTCTCTTGAGGCAGCATTTGAGAAAATAGCTAATGCTTGATTTGAAGATGGTTTTAAGTACATATTTGTTTTTATCCAAGTGATCATTTCGAATGTGTGAGATAATTTTCTAGTTACTTCCTTAACAGAATTCCACCCTTCTTCCTTTTGTCATGAGAGAAAGAATTAGGTTCCAGGTGGTAAATGCAGTATCTGTAGACTATTATTATTACTAGTCATGTAGAATTAATTAATTTCCATTGCGGCATTCTAATTTGTAGGGTGCCATATAAAACTAGAGGCAGTTCCCATCCCCAAAGCACTTTAAACATAAGTATAAAAAAGAGATGAATACCTCAAAGACATGGGATGACCCTGTGGTACCATCGAGAGAAGCTATAGCTGATGATAAGGAGCAGTCACAATGCAGTGTGTATCCAAACGTCATAAAAGTTTTGTTAGACATCAGGGCGATGGTGGTTTTGTAGGCTTTTATCAAGAGATACATCTCAAGACAGGATGAAAACTGCACGTGCTTGCTGAGAAATTGGACAAATGGACAGTTGAGACCTGTGTTATTGCTGGAAAAGAGGCAGGAGTCATTACTCTTATTTGCATTATTAAAGTTGGTGGGTAAGAAGGCAAGTGGAAGGACTGTAAAAGTGGAGATAAGTAATTTTGCTCTTATTCCTTCCTCCCATTTACTACACTGGTAGAAAATAAGTAATAAGTTCTATGCCTGTGCTGCTGAAAGTTATCATTGTGGCAACTCCACTATTATTAGTTCATGCAATTTTTGCCTCAATATTCAGGAAGCGGTACTGAATCAATGCATTTTACACTTGTAAGGAATTCAGAAGTGAGCTGCTTATTTTATAATAGCTATAAAGAAAGGTAGGATATACAGGTCCCTAAACTGTTTGTTGGCCTAAGAGGAGAAGGGAAGAAGAAAAGCAACATAAAATTACAGGCAGCTGAACAAAGGTACAATGTGAAAAAGGTGTAGTAGCCTCTGACAATCATTAAATCTGCAAAAGAAACCTGGTACACTGGGTGTTAATTACAGTAATTCAAGAGGTTTCTGGGAATACAGTGGCTTCTTTTTCATCTGGCCTGTACAATTAATGACTCAAGTTTTCTGTTACGAATCCTTAAATTGTTCCGCTGTCTTATGAACAAAAAGAAATGCCTAGGAGACAGTAGCAGAGTCTACTTTTCCAAACTTCTTCAAATGCCTTCTGTGTCCTAAAGATGCTGCCTTTTCTGTGAGCTCTCTAAGGAGCCATGGTAGCAATTTCCTAGACATTCTGTATTTACTAATTTATAGAATGGTTAGTTTTGAATAAGGGTTTGAATTAACTCATGAGTCGCAAGTCTAAAGTATATATTTCATATTAATTGAAACCTAGAGCCTTAGCATTTAGTGACCTGGCCCACAAATATTTACCATGAATGTAGTGCTTATAATTGCAAGTCATGCATGGAATTATTGATTGCTCACAGTAACGAGTACTGTGCTAAATGCAGCGAGTGTCACGGGATCAATCCTTCTGTCTCTGGTCCTACCACAGTTACAAACTGTGTATGCAAGCCACATTAAAAGTACCTTCATATTGTTCTGAGGGGTTTTTTCTTCCTATGTCTTGTCTTTTCCTGAAGATCTCCTCACGCTCCCACTGTAGTTCCTGCCTCTGACATTGACGTGTGTCTTTGAGGCTTGTCAACATAAAGCAGCATGTGGTCCCAGAGCTGAGCCTTGCTCCCTCCACATGACTCTCAAGCAGAGACCTGTGAGCAATTACTCAAACTAGCCTCTCAAACAGGAGTACCTGGAGGTGCATATTTAAATGTTTTAATTATCTCAATGGGGATAAAGCATAGGAATTTTTGAGCCGGATCAACTTGGCAAAATTGCCAAGGAACTGCTGACACTTTTCTGTAAGGAGTTGCCTTATTTTTTATGCGGCTATTGTGCCAGGATGGCTAATGTGTATTAGTTTCTTAAGAAGGGAAAGAAATTACCACCTAGTTCATGAAAATGAGATACAGAAGCTAAGCCTAATATCTTGGATGACATAGGAAATTTTATTTCTAGATATGAACTTTTCTAAGTACAAACACAGGCAAAATTTTGGTTCTGGGTTGTCTGCCTCCAGAACCTATTGACGGCAAATTGCTATTTCCTGCAATAAAATTATTTTTTTCCATCCTGGATTAGGAGCAATTTAAAACCTGGTCTGCTTGCATAAGCCTTGCCTAAAAATGTGCTTGGTCAGAGACAGCATCTCAGGAAATGGATCTCCACTGGAGAACTAAAGTCTCTAGCCATTCATGAACACCCCTCTTTGCTGGTCCTTTTGGGATATGGTGTCCAAGAGAATAGTTACTTGACTTTCCAGAGAAGAAGGCCTGCTATCTTTCATCTTGTAGAGTTTATCTTGGTAAGCGTCTACCCTAAGTAGGGGGCTAGGGGAGTAGAGGGTGCAATGTACCTTTTGGTGGGAAGTGTGGTGGCTGTGCAGTCATTTTTAAGTACATTTTCTTCTCAGCATTTATAACTGTTCAGTTGTCCACAGGTTTGAAAGACGATGCTTTTCTTAGGATAAGCATCTGGACAATAATCTTGCTTCCTTGTCTCCCAATCCATTTTGGAGTTGAATGTGTCCAGTTAAAAAACTAAGTTAGCAATCCTTGTGCTCAGGGTGTCCCTGCTACACAAGGTCTCAGCTTTGCTACCCAAGGATTTGACTTGTGTTGCAGAGAACTGCTGCGGTTGTTGCCCTGGGCATGGAGGAAAGACATCTACCAGAAGTACTGATCCTTTACCAAGTATGATGCTACTTCCAAGTGGCAGGAGAATCGCAGGGAGGCATGCATCCCACATAGGAAAGCAAATGAAAAGGAAAGAAAATAGGTTTTCCATTTCTTCTCAACATGTCTGACTAGAATAAAGGCACAATCCTTCCCTGCATTTCGGTGTATGTGCTTTTACAGTATCATCAAAGGAAACACACAGAGAGAATTCAAAGTAGTTGAGGGAAGCAAACTGCTATTTTAGGAAAAAAAAAAAAAAAGTGAGATATGTTTTCCTTCTCTGAATTAAATGACCATTATGTTTATAAAAGGACCTGAAGCATAGCCATATTTGAAAAGTTTCAGAGAATACCTGCCTCTCCCAGCACCCAGCCACTGGCTACTTAAAATCAGTCTGTGGGCCTTCCCTGCCCGTGCCCTGGTGCTGAAACAAATAGCTTGTAGAGAAGGAGAGGTTAAGCAACCATTTGCAAGCCCATCTCTGCCAGTGGGATCAGTATCTTTGCATGTTTTGAAGCCATAAGCTGAAGGATGTGAAAACTTCATCACTTCTACTTGTTTGAAAAATGCATCAAAATATACCATGTAATTCTACCTCAGCAAAATGAAAAGTCACGAACATTTGAAACGTGTAAGCAAGAATAATCTAGATAATTATTTAGGACCCCTAATTATATTAGCAATAATGATGATGAAATTAGCAAGTAAAAAACAAAAAAAGGAGAATATGAGGAAAAACTTGCTGATTGTGAGATACCTTAAATTGTTGAAGAGTTTTGTGGGGTATGGTAGAAACTACATAATGTGAAGCAATTAAGATTTGCCAAATCAAGCGTTCAGAAACACGCAGTACAATACAAAGCAATGTATGTCAGGGGGGTGAACAGGTTAACAACTGTCTAGCTCTAGTTTTTAAAATCTTCATTTGAGAAAGAAAGAAATTAAATAGAATTATGTACTAAAAATATTTGTCTTGTTTTCTTTTTCAGCGCAAATTGAAGTGATACCATGCAAAATTTGTGGTGATAAGTCCTCTGGAATACACTATGGAGTCATCACATGTGAAGGCTGCAAGGTATGAGATTTTAATACAGCATAGTCATCAGCTTCTGCATTAGCCTCAGGCATGTGTGTACAATAATACACTCTTACACGCTTTCAAGCAAGTGGTGCCAAGGGCTGTAAAGCCTGCTGCTGATATAGATGCGTTTCATGCCTAATTTTACTAGTTGCTTTCCTTTTCATCAAATAGTCTTTAGAGTTACCTCCTTGTTTGAAACATGGATTAATCGCATCTGATGCAGTATAAGTGCTGATACAGAGGCTGGCAACTGTAAGTCACACCTGCTCTACCTTAAATCAGCTTGAGAGATGGATTTCTTATCTTGTTTCCTATACAATGCATGTAGCATTAAAAGTTGGCGAGATATCTCAGTTCAACATCTTAAAAGCTTACAGGTGTCAGTTTGGTCCTATTTTATCCCCTTTGCATTCTCTGCAGGCCAAACTGTAATCTCCAAAAGAAAAAATGCCTTACATTATAAGTAGTGTAAAAGGATCCTTTGTCTTCTTCCTTATAGGCTCCAGCACAGAGCAAGTACTGAGAATTGGAGGGTAAAAAAAAAAAAAGAAAAGAACTCTTCCAAGCTGCTTAGTTGTATTAACATATTATCCCAGGCACTAGTTCAAATAACACAAATTGGACTCCAAGCCAAGAGTTTTCAATTTTAAAAATACTCTGTGATTTTGTTATCTAAGGAATTATATAATTACTCATGGAAAACCAGAATTTCATACTACATGTTAGTATTTCAGATTTGACTGTAAATGTGAAATTGCAAAGATGGAGAGGCAGCATTTCTGATTTCTTCTATATGGAAATACACAAACTGGTACATTTGAAATTGGATGCATATTTGTAGAGTGAAATGGCAAGCCTGTATTTATTTGATTCTTTACAAAATTTCATAACATCTGAAAAATCTGAAAATTTGTGTGCACTCAATCCCAAAAGAAAGCTTTTAATGCCAACACTTTGGAAGCAATATATTGTCAAAGATCAGATTTCTTTCAGAAACGTTAACAATTGTAAACGGAACAGCCCGCAGTGTGTCACTGTCTTATTGTGACACTGGACTAGAAATAAGCATCTTCTTATGATGATCACATGAAACAGGATTAGACTAATTGATCTGATACTTCAAAATTGCCGCAAAAGCTACAGGGGAAAAATGCTTTAAGCAGAAAAACAGTGTCTCAGTACTCAGCATCCACAGAGCGGTTGCGGGTAGAGTCTCCTGTAGATGTGATTAGGGTTAATGCTGGCCCTTGTGTGTGCCTCAAGAGGAGATGATACCCCTCAGCTCTGTGTGTAGACTGCTTATTGAGATAAAGAACTTCTCTTCCACTTGTGACAGTTTTAACACTATTGTTTTTGTGCCAGTTTTGCAGTATCAGATCAATTAGTGTAATCTTGTTTTGTGAGCCTGTTGTGAAAAAGGCACAACAGAGTCCAACGGGAGGCATCTCAGTCTGTCAGAGCTCTCTTTCAAGGTAAGTGCTGTCTCGGGTAGCGCAACTCTGCTCTTCATTGCCCAGCAATTAAATAACTATTTGCTCAGCCCGCATACTAATGACTGGTCATTTCTGGTTTCTTTTGCCTGAATGCATTAGAAATCTGAATTAATTAAGAGGGAGACCACGTGTGGAAGAAAGAGCTGAGAAGCACTCCACAAGCACTCACACATGTTGAGCCAGGCACCAGAGAGCCACAGCGTTTCAGGACACGGCATCCATGGGTTGTACTGCCAGTGGCAGTGCTACGAACTTCAGTGGACAGGAAATCCTTTAACTCTGTGTCCCTACATTAGTTGTGCCACTGCAAATGCATATTATAAGTGCTTAAGGGGCATTATAAATATTCCTGCTGTTTCCTGTGCTTGCCTGCATACACTGAATAACCTGATGGAGCCATTGAAGAACATGGTGGCTCTGCCACTATCATCACTGAAAGGGTGAAACCTGAAGACAGGTTTCCATCCCATCTGTGTCTGTGGATCCTTCTTTTGCTGAGAAGCCTTTTATTGTCTCTCCTGCCTACCCCCGGAGCAAAGTATCTGGCTACACCTCTTTATCATGATTTAGACAGTAGTGCCTGTGACCGCTTCCCTTCTCAGACTGACTGTCAGCGACAGATAAAGTGACTTGTTCAAGATGCAGAAAGACTTGTTGTCAGTGTTGCGAGTACTGGGAAACCTGTTTTTAAGTCCATAGCTTCTCAGTAATGAACTGAATCCTCCTTCCACCAGTGAAATTATTCTCAATAAATACAGCCAATATTATATAAAGGTATCCTAAAAATGAAATGACAATATTGTCTGTATTTTATAAGACAACATTTAGATCTTATGCAGGAGAAAGGAAGTACAAAAGTCTCCTTGGAGAAATAAATTACTTGTTGCAGATGAATTTTATCATGTAAGCCTTGATTTTTTCCTAAGAGGGGCAAAGGAGGAACAAACAAATTCTTCTGAGATGAGGTCAACCTTAATGGGAAAAACCACCACAGGATAAGGCACAGTCAGTGCTAGATGGCTGTGTGAGTGTTGTTAACATTATTTAATTAATTTGTTCTCTCAAATCCATATTCACATAGGAACTGCTAAAATTTAAACCTTTAAACCAGAAAATCCTTTGTATGGCAAATCCAAAATTGGCTGTAAAGTTCAGGAAATACAGTAGAAATATCTGCAGTTAGCATCCATTTAGCCTTAAATTCACCTCCCCAGTTTCAGGGAAATTTTGGTCAGTCAGGATCAGATAAGTCTTCACCAGACCTTTTCTGGTGAGAACATCCAAGTTCTCAAAAATGCAAGTCATAAAACTTAATGTATTTTTTAGATATACTAAAATCACTGACAAAACCATCACAGGCCAGATGAAGTGAGTCTCTTTATGCTCAACCTCTGGAACTAGCGTTGCCGGTGTCCTTGTGGGATACCGTGCCTGTCGCACGTTGTTACTGACACCCCACACCATCCTCATTGGGTTCACCAGGACTTGAGTGAGAATTCAGGCATTACCTGTAGCAAGTGAATTGAGCCCTGTGACACACTCACCTTGTTGCTTCCCCACTCTTGTTCTCCCAAAACACACGGCTGCCACGACTTCCGTTGCTCGGCATTACTGTGTGTCAGCCTGTGCAGAAATAGGACTGGTTTGCCTCATAAATGAAGTCAGCTCTTGCTCTCTGGCTCCATTCAGAGCTGTTTGCAAGCCAGCCCAGAAAGGCACCACCACTTTGCCATCACTTCTGGTGACTAGTGTAGCTGTAGTAATGATGCTTTCTGTCCTTTTTCTCCTCATGGCTTCTCGCGCTGGTTAGGCTACCCTTCAGCTCTCCCACCACACAACCCTGCAGCTGCCCACATCTAAAGATGCTGAAGTGGCCATGGAACTTCTCTTCTTTGTTTCTGTCTCTCTGGACTTGCTGTTCCTCCTGTCCTTTATTTTACAGGAAAGAAAAAAATATCATTAAGTGCCTTCCCCCTCTCTCTTTCTCTCTAATCCTCCCCCCGGTTTCATTTCTCTTATCACATCAGCCATTTCATGTCACTTCTGCCATAACGGTACCTCTTGGTGTCATTTGTAGCAGCTGGGAACTTGTAAGGCCTTAGGTATGGGTTAATACTGTCCTTCCAGCCCTCTGATCTTTAGCCAAATAGCCCACAACTGGCCAGAAGAATGCTCCAGGAGGTAGAATAACTACAAAATTTGACATAGATAAAATAGATAACATTATATTCCATTCAAATGGAAAATGTCATTACTTTCTCATGGTAGTGTCTAAAGGTGTTGCTTTCTCCTTTGTGTGTTGGCTTTACTTGATACAGTCATTAAATCCTAGTGCTTTTGTGATGCTTGAATTTGAATTACTTTTCACTCCTGAAGTGTCTGGTCCCTCCAGATCAGATCAACATTTGCCAGGTTAAATTGAACAGCAGACTTCAGCTTCTAATGCTATGCATAGCCAGTGCCGGTTATTACCAGTGTCTTTCATTAGATGAAGAAAATAGTCAGAACAAGTACTTTTAAGTCATCTGTTTACAAATGCTGACAAGCTTTTCCACTACTAGGAGCAAACATTAGATGATACATGGTCATTATTGCACAATAAGAATGCATTCTGTAACATTATTGTTTGTGTTTTAACAAAGTAGAATTACATTCTTTACAGAATAAAGCACAATTCTCTTTATTATAAGTAAATGTTCTTTAATTTCACTCTACAAGGCCAACACATCTGAAAAGTCATACCATAAATAACATTGCACTAAATAAGAGTTTATTGTAGTCATTTACATGGCAGGGGGTGGGGGGGGGAGTGTGTGTGCGTGCCCACGTGTGCGCATATATGCACATGGTAATATTCTGTCTCTCTTTCTCTCTTGCCCCTAGGGATTCTTTCGGAGGAGTCAGCAGAACAATGCCTCCTACTCCTGCCCAAGGCAGAGAAACTGTTTAATTGACAGAACGAACAGAAATCGTTGCCAACACTGCCGACTGCAGAAATGTCTTGCCCTGGGAATGTCTCGAGATGGTAAGGAGTCAGATTCCTGCTTCACGCCTATACCCTTTGAAACTCTTCATAAAATCCCTGTAGATTTCTGGAAAAGAGAGAAGAGAAGCTCCTTGCTTTGTAACGCACGCACTGGGAGACACAGATCTTTGCCATTCAGTTAACAAAGGAGGCTATTTTCATGGGGAGGGTGGGGAAATCACAAAATGGAGAGCAGTGTTAGTTTGGAACAGAAAGAGTCAGAAGTGAAATGCATTGTTCTGATCAAAAGCACAAAAAAGATCACCTCCGGAAAGGTGGATTTATATTGCAGTTTAGATAACCTCTTACGTTAAACATTAACATTTATCTTAACATTAAATAGTGAGGTGTGAAAGCATCCCTTTTCTTGAGATCTCTGAAGGTCTGTGACAGTAAATAGGCAGTTAAGAAGAAATTTACACCTTGATAGCATCAAGGGGTTCTGTTTGTTTTATTCAGAGCACTTGACCAAATATTGTGCATTGCTAAAAAAATTTTATTTTACCTGTACATTGCCCCCTGTCCCTATTTGGATCTATAGAGGAAACTGTAGCTGAGCACTGAAAATGGACGCTAAGCCAGAGGAAAGCTCCAAAGTGCATCCGATAGCAGGACCCGTTGCTCCTTGCAGTGCTCTGGTCCATCTTCCAAGCTGTGGTGCGATGAGCCGCGATCGGCAGACTGGGAACGTGCACCACACCAGGGCTGCGGGCAGTGGGAGGCTTGGGCAAGGCTGCCCACAGCCGACCTGCCCCAGCCACCGCTGCGTGTGCGGGGGGCTTCCAGCTCACAGACACATTTTAAATGGTCAGGAAGTATGAGCTCTAGTTTTGAAGGCAGATTATATTAATTCTGATTGTCTGGCAGCAGTTTTCTGTCTTAGAAAGTTTACACAAAATGTGTCATTTGAAATTAACAGTCATTGATGGGTAAGTTACTTAAAGAGCTATTTCTTTAGATGGTCCACAGATTATAAACCTGTTTAAAATTTGGACTGTAATAGGTCTTTTCCTATCTCAGTGTGTCTCATGTCTCACTGAAACAACTTGCTCACCAGTCTCACCAATCTGGGAGGGGCTTTGCAGTCTAGCCTTTAATCCATGAACTCTTTTTGGTCGTAGCATGCAGCTTACTTGATGCCTTAGCTCCCGATTCTTCCCAGAGGAGATTAAAGTAGTAACATTTCAGTAATTTAACAGCACGTGCTTTCCCCCTAAAAGTAATATCTTCCAATGATTTGAGGTATCACAGGGGCATTTTAATGTGACTGACAGCACTGTCTTCCCAACCTATAATTCAGGGACCACTGCGTACAGACAAAAGGAGTGATTCTTCTGTCAGCATTGCTTTCTTCTCTCTTTGTTTATATAAGCGTGTTTATACTTAACGATATTAAGAGCTCTTGCAAGTTTAAAATAGGCTGTATGGATTTTTTTAACAGAGAAATTGAATGTGATTTTTACCTCTCAGCCATGTAACAGATTCATTTTTATCATGCAGAGGCAGGATGCTAATTGACAGCAGCTGGAGAATCCAATTAATGAATATATAATGAGAATAAACAGTGGGTGTTTGTTTTTATTACTGAGGCCCTAAATTTGAAGAAAATACACAGTTGCATTTCTCAAAATATAGTCATAGTATATTGTTCATAAGGGTGTGCAGCGTGCCGTGGACTGATTCCAGGGGCAGGCTGTGTTCATGTGAGGTAGCTTGCAGCCTGTGTGAAGAGCTGCAAATAAGCTGAGGTTGGCAACAAGGAAAAAAAGAACTCTTAGTGTAAAAAAGGTGTAAATAAATTGAAGAGTCTGTCATTTCCTTGGTATTCTGATACTGCCTTTTCATATTATGCTCTTCTTTTTCTGTTCTTTTTCCTGAATGAAGTTTTTAACATTCATCCACGTGTAGGCTCAGACTCTTCTCAAGGGCTATAGCTGAACTATGCAGTAGCAAAAATGAGAGCCAAGCCCATCCTATGCAAATAAATGTGATGATTCTGAATTGATCCCAATTACAGATGGATTGGAAATTCTCAGAGTTGGAAAATACACTTTGTAATATGTAGAAATCAGTATTTCCAGAGCAATGTCCTCTTATCTGTGGTCTGATAAATTCTGCTGAATGTATCTTGCATTTGTTTTAACGCACAATTAACAACTCCCTCTGCTCTGAGATCCCAAGATCTAGCCCAGCAGAAAGCCAGAATATAGAGAGAGATAGGGTGGGGTGCGTGGGGCAAGATAATCAGCTATGACCCACTGTATATGCAAGCTGTGGATTTATTCCTCCTAGTTCCACACCAATCAGCATGTCATTTTTAAAAATTTCAATCTCAGTGTAATGAACCCTGTTCTTGGGGAGAGTAGTTTGCACTCTGGTGTTTTCCTCCCTTTTTCATCAGAAGGAATGCATGGATTTGTGCATGGAGATTATGTAAATTGATTGTGTAAATCCCTGAGACTTTACTCTGTGGAAAAGATGACATTCATTTGTGCTGTTTACCTTCAAATCTGTTATTTTCCTCTAGGTTCTAACTCTAACCTGTAAGATTTTTTTATTTTTTTTTAAAGTGTGAAGATAACACTCCATTGTAAGGATGTGATAATAAGGCTTTAGGGCTTGTTTTCATCCAGAGTACTAATCCTGTTAGTGCACTGTTTAAAGGTTTGTGGAAAGTTGGTAAATCACATGGGATATGAATCTACAGACTGTACATTTCATACAGCTCTGGGATGTTGTTCAGTGAACACAGAGATATAAAAGGCTGCATGGTCTTTTTAACATTCACAGTGGGAAGTGAGTTGCTTGACTGAGGCCCTCCTGTCAAATAGGAGTCATTGTCGTCACCTTGTAAATCCAAGCACATAATACTTTTTCCTTTGTGAGACACACACAGTATAAAGCTTTGCATCCTCTCTCATTTCCACAGAAAAAGACAAGTTTTCACAGCAAAAGTAACGCTGAAAGTAAATATCAAAAGAATGGTGGGGTTGAGGGAAATCAAGAAGAAATGAAAGATGATAATGGTTCTCATTGTGCTTTGCTTTTCAGCTGTGAAGTTTGGAAGAATGTCCAAAAAGCAGAGGGATAGCTTGTACGCTGAAGTGCAGAAGCACCAGCAACGACTGCAGGAACAACGGCAGCAGCAGAGCGGTGAGGCAGAAGCCCTTGCCAGGGTTTACAACAACAGCATCAGCAACGGCTTGAGCAACCTGAATAACGAAACTGGCAGCACCTACTCAAATGGGCACGTCATCGACCTGCCAAAGTCTGAGGGTTATTATAACGTGGATTCTGCCCAGCCTTCCCCAGACCAGTCTGGGTTAGACATGACTGGAATCAAACAGATAAAGCAGGAACCTATCTATGACCTCACCTCTGTACCAAACTTGTTTACCTATAACTCTTTCAACAATGGGCAATTAGCTCCGGGGATATCCATGACTGAAATAGGTAAGGAAAATTCTTGTTCCTCTAGTGTAATGTGTATATATATAAGCACTATATTGCAATACTGCCTTTATTAAAATATTATATAGTCTTTCCTTACACAGGTACACTATAATTACATGTTCACAAATGTGTATAAGTGCACACATGTACAGGGATTAAAGGAGAGAAAATCAGTCTGGCAGTAATTGATACAATATTGAGGGAGTTCTGTTTTTACCAAAATCTGCAAATTATGCAGTTTCTTAAACTCAGCAGTTCATGTTCTGTTTATGAAATAGGAGAACCAAAGCAGGTGATGCATCGATCAGAACCAAGTGATAATTAGTAGTGGGGAGCTTGTTTCAAATGAGCTCATTACTAGCAGGTTTAAATGATCTCTTCAGCCAGCCATCCGTATTCTTGTCAACACCCAGAATCCCCATGGCAGCTACTTCTAGACTATTTATTGTCAAAAAGCACCAGCTCACTGCTTCTCATGCATGGATGTACATGCAGAGCAAGTTCACTGAATTTGTGAGGTGCACAAACTCTGAATGTAGTTGTGTGGATACCCCTGCTCCTCCACTTGAATGCCTAGGAGAACCTGTCCCTTGATATCTTCTTTGAAAAGCAGCAAAGAGACCTCTCTGTGAGATGAGACGTTTTGAAAGGCAACGGCTAACAGTGATTCTTCTCTAAGGAGGATTTCTGTTCATCTAGTTGTACCTCTCCAACACAACTGGAAGTACTACTTCTATTATAAAGAAATAACATGAAAGAAGATTGGCTTCCTAATTAGGTACTTCCCACCTCAACAAGTGGAGTATGCTGAGTCAGTTGTGGTTGAGAATATAATCAAAGGGTAACACTTCGTTGATGGAATTTAATTAAAAAGAAAGAAGAAGAAAAAGATATTCGAGAGCACCTGTAACAAATTAATTAATGACGCATCATAAAAACCCTCTTTAGTTCTGGTCTGGCCTTGCTGCCTCATGGATGTACACTGAGCTGTGTAAATTTAGGAGTGTACTCAGACCGCCTGAGGGCCCTGGAGATGTGGCAGGTACTCACTATATATTGCAGACAGGGGTGTATGTAGTAGTTACTGTCTGATAAAAAAATGAAAATGCAGCTAGAATCTGTAGCATGTTTTCTACCCATGCATGCTCATGTGCAGGAAGCTGTGGACCAAATTGCGTGCTTTAGTTGTGAATTGCACAGGACAAAGTTATGCTTTTATGCCACTCTGTTTAGTGGGACATGTTTTGTTATAACTTTTGGACAGGCTGCTGTCCAATGAAGTCCTAAACCCACAGCACAGCAGTACACTGGGTTAGTGAGGAACATCTGCTCCAACTTCCCTCTTGGCTCCTGTGGCCATATGATTACTCACTTGTGGCTTGTGCAATCTCAATCCTGTAACAGTGGTTCGCAGTACTCCGAACCAGCTGAGAGACAATTTAAACAGTCATAAGAGCTATTTCCCTGCAGCACCCTATACCAAACGGAAATGTTCCCAGAGAGACTCAGAGGAGGTACCAGAAATATGACAATTCGGATAATCCATGAACTGGGGCTTGTGCTCAGTTACAGAAGTGAGCCCGAAGAGAACACGGCCACCAGACTATATCCTTAGTGGGTAAAGGATCACACTTCAGTCAATGGGATCTTTTGACTCATGGAGCTTTAGAGAATTGTTTAACTTTTATCTCTTGCTGGATGACTCAGAAATAATGAATCATTCTTAAATTTTCACCCTTTTTTTTTTTATCTTCAAGCCCTAAACCAGCCAGCCCTAAACCCACCCCACGTTTCCAAGTCTTTCATCCTCTCTGTCATTTGCCAGTGTTCCCCTTCTGGAGCACACAAAGCAAGGAAAACCCCAGAGCACAGGGAGCAGAACATACCAAATGGCCTGTCTTGGAGCTGATAGCAAAGTTCACGTGCTGTGATTTACCTCTCTTCCTTTTGAAATTAGAAAGGGTGCTCCTAAATTGCTAGGATTTTACCCAAGTACTGCTGTATGTCTTTTGTGGCCCCGAGAGCAGAAAGGTAAGGGTGTTAGTGAGAGACAATGTAGTATAATGGATGAGCTGACACAACCGAAAAAAATAGAAGAGATACACTGTAAAATATTGGGATTAGTGCACAGGCGAATGATATTGTCAGTGTTTAAAAACAAACAGAAAAAGGCTTTTAATGCTGCAGTGGATTGTTGGACCATCTGTAAAGCTGCTGTCTTGCAGTCAAAGCAGGAAAACTCTAAGCACTGAGATGCATTGATTTCATATTACAGTGTGCTTAAATTTCATCGCGGCATTGTATCTTACTCACTCCAGTGAGATTTAGGTCTAAGCTCAACTCACGTTAAATGGAAGTTGCTGCCTTAACTGTTAGACAAAATCATAGAGAATATATAGGAGATGGAAAAGCTATACTGCATTGATCCTTGTGCCTGACAGAAATTTCCATTTCTTTAAGTATTCCATGCCATGTTAGTTCTTTTCCTCACTGAAGACTTTCTGTCAGATTCATATTTCCAATCTTAGTCTTCTTCTGGTCTTTATATACCTCAAATACATGTACTTTTTTGAGCACAACCTCACTTGCCACTTGACTGATCTTGAGTGCAATCCTTTTAATTTTTTCCTCATAAATGAATGGGTGAGACTCCTTCCATCCTTGAGCTGTAAGCTATCCAAGGGACAGACTTCTTCACAGGCAGCACAAAATCAAAGTAATCTTTGCAGCTTCTGCATCACATATGCCAACCAATATCCAGTTGATTTATTCCTTCAGTGTTATTGCTTTGCTTGTTTCTCACTCACTTCTCTCCTGAATAGGGCATTTTTTATTAAGATACCTCTGACATTTCTAAGTTTGAATCTCATTTTCTCTTTCTTATTTTTCTAACCTTTGCAATCTGTTATGCTATGTCTCAGTCCTCATTGATGTTTTGTGACTTCTTTCAATTGAGAACAATCTCTTCATTTAATTAGCATGCTGTGAACTCTTTCTTTCAGATTATTAATGAAAATGTTAAATGCTTGTAAAACAAGTTCTAACAATGGTCCCTGCTGCACCTGACTAAACAACTTGCTGCAATTGCATAAATTACTTTAGTATTTACTTTTTGCTTGCTATTCAACAGTAAGGTTCTCTGAAAAATCCAAATAACAAGTCTTCATTTCCCTGTCAGTTTGATTCAATTATAAAAATAATATTTTCTAAAATACTGTGACATAATTTATACATCAGTTGCATTCTTTTCTTCACATAATAATTTTCTAATTCCTCCAATAAGCAATCGAAAGGGTCAGCCCTACTTTGATCTTTAACAGTCATATGCTTTTATTTGAAAGTGAAAGTGCTCTTTTTCCTGAACATACCTTCACCTATAGTAGACTTTGTAGTGGAAATGGAAATTATTCAATTTAGCAGTTTTGAAATTCAGAATTTTTATACAGCAAATGTTTCAATGGATAGTATTAGAATTGAACAGAAAGCAAAATATAGCTTATCCTACATTGCATGCTTACTGGTATCTCTAAATACTGTACTAGGAAATAGGTGTAGGAGAAAGAGGTGCTGCTAAATTAAGTTATACAGGGCTTCTTCACATGTATTTAGTGCTAGTATATTCCTCCAAATGAGTTGAATTATCCAGGGTATAACTGCACATTATCTGATCACTATGAGAAGCAGGATAGGTAATGTCTCCTATAGAAGAGAGGGCTAAGTGTAAGAAAGATACAGGCACAAATTTCTCATGTAACTGCCAGAACTTATGCTGGAGAAAAGTTGGGTAAAATCAGGTATTTCCCCATCAGGCAGAACTGTGCCTTAGGCTCAGCCCCGGTCAGTATTCCAGTTCCTGTTACAAGAAAAACCTCAAAGCATAAAGTAATCAGTTCAAAGCTCATAAATAAGCATATAGCAGCAGAGTCTCAGCTTGGCATCATCTGCATTTCCAGGCCAGCTCCTTTTTCTTTTAAGGTAGGTCTTTTTGTCCTTAACTCAAGGCAGCTTGTTGGAGACTTGATGTGGATTTGTAGCCAGGTGGGCAAAGCACAAAGTAGATGAGATACAGCAACCAGATGCATTGGGCAGACTCTTTCTCTACCTGTCCTGCTGTCCGTGGGTGGCATGACCCAGGTGTGTCCCGCCAGCCAGCAATGCTGCCAGCACAGGAGACACCCATGGCCTGAGGTTGCATGCTGCCAGGGACACCATGGTCCCTGTTTCTCCCTCACCACCATGCTATCTGCACATCAGGGAAGGTGGAAATTCCTCACGCTGTGGTGCGAGATCAAACTATGGGGTGAAATCTGCTTGTCAAGTCAAAAGTGAGAATTTTGTCATTTGCAGAACAGCTTTCTCCTCACAGAGGTCAGTTGGTGCATGGGAAATCCTACAGGGAAAAGGGAGCTCCATTTCCTGACCCTGGTAGCCCCATAGACAGATGGCAATGCCTGCTCCCAAGAGTGATTTTAAATTAGCAGATATTAAAGGCTTATTTTTAGACTTGGTCAAATTAAAGACCATCTTGTTTAAATATATGTGCATAATATTATCTGTCACTGAGCTGAGCATTGCATTTGCCTCACAAAATATGTGGCTTGGATCTTGGTCTGTGAAAGTTAATGGAAAGTTTTCCCTGCCTTGACTGCAATTGAGATTACCAGCCTATGATTTCTTAAAGATGAGAAAAAATTATTAGTGAACATTGTTGTGGAGAAAACAGTTTGGTTAACGGTTCGCTCCAGGTCAAAATGAAGAGTGCCCCATAGCTGTGTGTATTTAGGTAGTCAATAAGGCACCACTAGAGCATACAGGAGGTCACATAGCCCAGCCCCTAAAATTACAGAAAAAAGTGTTGTTTATTTATATTTGCATGGCACTTCTTCAATATCAGTGCTCTTTGAAGGCACCCAATGGCTCGGAGAGCTTACATTTCTGCCAAAATTGAAGTCGAATCCTAAGTAAGGTTGGCAGGCTCAGACTTGATCTTACCTTTCCCCAGCCTCTCTGAGCCTGCTCTGCTGTGTGTATCTTAAGGTGGGCTATGGCTGACTAGGGCATGCCTGCACGGTTCATGGATGTCCACAGCACTGTCTGGGGCATATACAACACATATACCAGCATCACGCTGAGGTAGTATTTTGTGCCTTGCTGTTTAAGGTTGCAGAACCACTTCTCCAATGTGATAAGCATTTTTTATTATTATTCTTTAACTCCTTTCTCTATATCTCCAAGATTTGTTCCTTGTGCCGAATCAAGTTTTCATGGATGGCTTACTGACCATGTATTGGTCAACTAGACGTTATTTGAAGGGATACTGTAGAGACCATCACACTCAAAATGCAATGAACTTTCTAACTAAAACCCACATCTAAGGTGACATTAACAACTACGTTAATGTTGCCTTCACAAGGCTACCGCCTGCCACACAGTGAAGCAGAAATTATGGGTTTGTGACTATAGTCCTGTGTAATGTTTATTTAACTCTTTTTCTAAGCCGCATTTTAATATCGTGCATACCAAGGTGATAGTCAAATTTTGCAGACCAGGTGTCTACCGCCTCACAGACGTATTTCAGCAGAGCAATGTTGCCATCTAGTGAGCAATTAAAAATGTGCAGCATGTGCATTTCTCCGCAGATACCCTTAGGGCACTATATCTTACCGTCATTACCTATTTAAAGGTGACAATCAGAATAAATTAATATTTCAGTTCTGTGCTCATTTCAGTTCATGTGACAAAACTTAGAACTTCTTCTGCTATTTTTTTAACTAATTAATTTTTTCCCCCTTTTCATACACTCAAGAAGAGAACAGAGAATGGCAAGATTTAAAACTAATTTGACAGCATTGCTCAGTTAGGAAACACTTCAACTTCATAAAAATGGACAGAAAAGTGGTAGAATAAATTAGAATATTATGATGCTGAAGCATTCTAGATGAACTGATGCTGGAGTGAAGGGTGGGTTTTTATAGTTGTAGATTCTGATTTTTAAAGCATATATTTAGAAATCAATTTAACCAATAAAATCAACAAATAATTTGGCAGAAACATTGGGCAAAATATAATATTTTTGAAAATTTGTAAAATTTCCTAGTTTTATCTTTTCCCACCTCCAAATTAGTAATCTCCTTATTTGTAAATGTAGAACAAAACCAGCCTAATTACAGATTTACATAAAGGCTTTAATGAGTTTATGTTGCCCAGCCCAGTAGTTTATCCAAATGTTCATAAATAACTGATTAAGTTGTTATATTTTTCTAAGTGCGTATTTTATTACTTACTGATTTAAGAAGACTTGGGGGGGGCAGAGTTTGTTTTATAAATCTTGATATAGATTTCAAAAATAAAGACTTTTCTAGAAGGTACTACATTCAAGCACCAGGTTTTTTACCTTGTGCTTTTCCAATCACTGAGCATCCACTGCCTCACAGTAACTGCAGTAGACTTTGGCATGTTGGCTCTGGCAGTCCTACTTGACTACACTTAACACAAATTACAGCAGCTCAATAAGCACAATGTAATGTGCTTTTTTACTAACTCTAGTTCCCATTTATACAGTAAAGTAATTAATCTAAAACTATTTGAAAATGCAGTAGGCAGCCCAAAGTATACCTAAGACTGGGTTTTTCTTCAAATTATAAAGCTCTTTGGTTATTTCTGAAAGCAATTTGACTTGTCTTTCAGTTAAGTCAATTCATACCTCAAATGCAGGCCAACTAGTAACATCACAGTAATTTTACCAGTAATGGCCATTGGCAGCATTCCTCGCTGAGGTTCAGTCACACTGCAGACCATGCACTATAATGCTGCAGGAAATGCCATTTTACATATTTCCCTTTGTGTTTATTGTGAGGATAAGTGTTGCAAGTAGGAATACAATCAGAAGTTCTGTTCCTACAGAGGTGAAGTTTAATTACTTCTGGCATATGACACATGCTTTCAAGAAATAAAAATTTTCTACTGACTGTTTTTCTGCAGCACCCAAGAAAATTAGGTCTCATCTTAATAGTGGTTATGACTATTTGAACAATATAAGCAGCTGAATTAAACATTGAAATTAATAACATCGGTGTCATCTTATAACTGAGATTGAGGATGTTGAACATTTTGTGATCTTTTGTTCTGTTTTTCTTACTTTTCAGAGTGTTTTACAAATGAATTTAAAAGATGCATTAAATGGTATTAAAAACAAGCTTACATTTCTAAAGCATGATAATACAGTTCTTTAACATGGCTACATTTCTAATCCATTAAAACAAGCATATAAAATTCCTCCTTTTCTCAAAAGATATGAATATTTTCTTGCATAACCAAACTTGACAAAATGTGTTCATTCTATTGAGAATCCAAAAAGCAGTTAGAAAGCAACCATTTGTAGCAGTCAAAATATGTAAAATACTATATCATACATCCCATATATTTCCATATATCATGACAATCTTCTCAAGAATAGCACTGCATTGTGAATATTGTCAGTTTCAAAATCACACAAAAAGATCAATGTAAAGCTAATGGTATGACTGAGGCGTGCCGTTGCTGCAGGTTGTAGGAATAGCCATTCCGCTGATTCCCTGTTGTATGCTTCAGAAGAGCAATGTCAATAGCAGAAGAAATGGTATCTGACTTTCTGAAAGAAACCCTCAAAAAGAGAAGGCCGGAGCAAGGAGAGCTGGGACATGTGAAAGGTGTTGTCTTGCAGGGTTGTGTCTCAGGCAAAACCCACAAGGAGGCAAACATAGCACTGCGGATGAGAATCAAGAGGTCAAGGCAGTGATGATTTAGGATTCACTGTAGTATACAGAAATGGCATACTATCTGCAAAAATTGGTGTGGTTTGAATTAGTATTGATATGTTGCTTATGTCCTCATATGAGCAACCCCTTTATCTCAGTGTCAATGCTCCCCATTCTTAGCATTTGCATATGTTGTTTCTGGGCAGTCAGCACCGTGCATACTTACCTTGTACTTTCTGAGAGCTTAACCTGGGGTCCATATGGTATTTCTTTGTTGTCCTGGACAACATTGTTTGATCCTTCTTTAATCCTCAAGAACAAGGAACCCAACAGATTCTTGGTTTTACAAATTGTTTTCCTTCCCAGTACACATGCAACATCCTAAGTTTGACTTCCCAAGGCCATGGCTCACTTATTGACACTACGTGTCTTCTGTCTGGCAGATTTCATCACTCACTTCATGCTTTTCACTACTTTCCACTTTATTCTTCAAAACAATATAATTGTGCTTGTTATACAGTTCGTGATGTTGTTCGTGGCTCTACAGGTAATGATGTCTTTCTTCAGTCCATTTAATTTTGATACTTTATTTCACAGAACAATGACAATTATTTTACATAAGAGTGAAAAGATATGAGAAAAAGGTGGAGCGAAACACACAGGAGAGGAACATGGATGTGTTTAGTGGAAAAATGCAATGCAACAAGACGTAGGGCTCAGACAAATGCTGAAATTGATTATTAGAGCACAGTTTTTATAGTGCAGTAGTCCTGGGGGAATGAAAGTCACATGTAAATTGGAATAGTTAAAGCAAGATATTAAGGCATGGAGCACTGTCTTGTGTTCCTTTGTGACTGCATGGACATTTTTTGTCTTGATCAGTGAAATCTCTGTCATTGCTTATGATAATCAAATTGTTTCACTGTCTGACACTATACACTGACACCCCTTTGATCCAACTCAGTTGCCACACTACAGGAAAATAGAACCATCATAGAATGTTTTATCATTACTTTTTAAAGCATTTCTATACCTAGATTTCTTAAAATCTTTATAAAAACCTAAATGTAAGGCGTGGCAGTGAAAGAAGTGCTGAAATGTATGTCTAACCTCTCCTAGCCTTTTGCAGACTATGACAGGGCAAACCCTTCCAACCCTAGTTTAAAACCCTTGATATTCCAGTTGTTCCGTGCATATTTCTAGGTTTCATAGCGAACAACGTCCACTCCAAGCAATACTTGCTTAATTGTAGTAAATGAAAACACATTCTTTTTTTCAGAACAGTCTGAATTTTAATATAAAGATCACTTTATGTAAGCTATGCTGGAAGAAGTTAGGAAACAGCTCATCTCAATGAATTTGTGATAATTATATGGTGCCTGTAGAGTCCATGTCCCGTAAGCTCTAGCTATTGCCTTGGTTAGTGCTTTTGCTGCTAGCTAAATGATTTCTAATTAGTACAAAATATACGTTTTTACTAAATTGGCTGAGACCCAGGAAAAGTATTATTAAGTGGAGACCTTTAAGCATTTATAAAGATCCTCCAGGATTTAGAAGAATTCTGGGTCCATCCTCTAGGTTCATCCAGATTAGGACTTCATTCAATTTTATTATCAATTCTTGTAATTTATTAGCATTTTTTTGAAAGGCAAATGAAACACTGATTTATTTTGAAGGGAGAGAAAGCAAATACAGAATTCACACATATAACATTGTCTCAATGTGCAATCTGTTCCTGACAGTAAGCATTCAATAACTTGAACACAAGGGAGGGTTATTCCTGAACTAGATTCAAGCACTTCTAGTCTCATATGAGTGTTTAATGTTTCATATCATCTTCCTAGGCTGCATATTGTGTAGTGTTACAAATTTATTAAACAAATGGGGCTTTTGAAATTTGCTAATCTATAACAGGTTTTGAAAGGGAAATCTTTTGTACATTATGACATTGAGAATGCCAGGGACAGATGAAAAATGGGATGAGGTTTTTTGCAACCGCTTTTAGGAAAAAGTGTTCCCGCTTTCTGGAAAAAAAAAAAAAAAAAGTTCAGACTTTTCAGCCAGTTCATTTTAAAAAATTGGAACCAATTATTCATGTTTCACAGCAACCACAAGACATACTTTCACTTTATTCTCTGTGTTACTGCCTTTACTACTGTCTAAGAATTTCTTGAGGTAATCTATGTAAGGAAACTGGTTTGCAATACTGTTCATTTTGCAGTCATAATACCCCGGAAGAGTGTTGATCTGATACCCAGTTGGCATTATTTTGGGTCTTAGAATGGAGATTTTTATTTAGAATGTCTAGCTGGAGTTTTGATAGTTATATGAACTGATATACATGCTTACAGCAGCCAGCCAAAGCTGTGGTGTTATTGCAGCATTAATTCAAAGTGGATCCCTGCGAGAGCTCAAGTTAGGATATAAGCTGAGATGAGCTCTTAGCTACTCAACTGGATCCTAAGGGTAAGTGGCAAATTAAAAATTCATTATTCATTTTAATTGAGGATGATTATCAGTGTTTTAGGAGGCACACTTCAAAGTTCTTCAGTTCCCAGTGCAAAAGAAGGGAATGCTGAGAAAAACTAGAGTCTCTCCTGAGAAAAGAGAGACAAATGAAAGAACTAAAGAGCCTGTAGGAAACAGACACTGCCGAGTACTGTGGATAATTTCTACTTAGTGGGCCAAATTCACAGCTGGTGAATGTTGGATGAAGTCCATGGAGTTATTGCACCCATCCCCACCAGCATTGTACGTGACCCCAAGTTGGAGTTTTTCCTCAGTATTGTAGTTTGAGATCTCTGAATATTACAAAGAAATGTCAGAAAAAGGCAGGACTGACTCATCAGCTGATGATAGACCCCTGTAGGTCTGTGCTATGCTGATTTATATTATCTAGGTTGCAATGTTCAGGTTTTTGTATGTACTTAGGATTTAAGTAGCTCCTAACTCACTAGTGCAATACATGTTTGAGCTATCATAACCTTTGGACAGTGCCTTTTGTGATGTATCTACTGAAATCTAAAATAAGAAATTACAGTGGGGGGCAGAGGGAGAGGAAGAAAGGGGGGAAAAAAGAAAAAAAGAAAAAAGCAGGGGAAAAAAAAAACCACACTCAAAAAAAAAAAAAAGAAGAGCCCAGCAGAGTAGCCAAAATTGGAAACAGAAAAGGTCATTTGCTGTTCTGGAAGTTGTGAGCTGCAGTCCCAAGTTTGTGTGAGAGGTGTATAGCTTGTGCACTGTTGCTCTTCCCTTGCAACATATGCTTTTGGTCTGTTCTGCTGATGGAATAGGGATTTTGCAGTTTTGCTGTCTGCCCAGTCCTCCTGTCAGGACCATCCAATACTTCTTTTCTAGCTATTGTCCAGCTTCAATGAAAACAAGCAGCAGTCTCAGACACTTGGCTTCCCACAAGCTTTGGAAAAGAGGCTGCTCAGCAGGTGAAGGAGACAGACAACCTTAGGGAATGGCAGAAGCCATAACCCAAGCCCATATTCACCCCAAAAGGTTGTGGCTGCTGGTCAATGGGCCTGAGCAGACCGGCCCCTCGTACACATTCATGGTGCCTTTTACCCAGCCAAACACTGGGGGGACGGGAGGTCAGAAAAGGAATGGCAAACAATATTTGATATGTCTGTAGGAAACCAGGATGGGTTTGTTGCACTAATTGTAGCATAGCTTATGTCACTGTTGGCTGGGCCATCCTCACAGAATCAAGTCTTTTTGTTCCCGCTGTAGTTTTAGGTAGGCCAAGCCAAATTTAAAAGCCATTTCTTTTGCTAAAACAGCATTGATGTCTTGTGGTCCTTCTCATCCCTATCTTGTCTATGCCCTATGTTCCACATCTCATCTGTCAGATGCTGCTTTTCCCTGATAGCTTCATTTAATTCTGTTAGCACCAGTGAGATCCCTCGTTACGCTTCAGGACAGTTCCCATCAATATTTGCACGTGGCCTCTTTTGGATATTGTCCTCAATAGTCTAATTTGTAACCACCAAGCCACAAGCCCAGGAGCATATTCTGTAGATGTTTATTTATTTTGTTATCGTGTTCCTTTGCATGTTATATAGCCTTTGGTTCACCCACAGTACGTGTACATCTTTCTGTTACATTTTTGTTGCTCCATCTAGCCATAGGCAGTGAGGCCATCTTGTCTGACAAGTTGCATGTCACAAACCATAAAATTAGATACACACACACAGTATTTCTTTCCAGAAACCCACAATTTTTTCTCTGAATAAGAACAAATCTTTTTGACAGATAATCCTTCAGCTTCCTGATGTACAATTTTCAGCTTCTTCTGGACATCTCCTACTATTTGACTTNCTTTTTTGGGCCTCCCTCTCTTTTTTTTTTTTTTTTTTTTTTTTTTTTTTTTTTTTTTTTTTAACACTGCTGCATTGTAAAATGCCAAGTAATTTCTCTCCCCATCCAACTGGCACAGTTCAGGGCCCCACCAGCAGTACCGGAGCTGCTGTGGCAGGAAGGGCAGCATTCCCACCCACTGCGGGGCAGGGAGGCCAGCCCAGCCTCTGGGGCTTCTGCCCTCTGGACACAACAACCAACAATATCTAGGTTTCCTTCTCACTCCTAAGAATGGACAAGACTTTACAGCTACAATAGTGGGACATTATAGAAAATACTCAGATATATGCAGGCCAGAAATGAAATATAAGTGATCATTCCAGGATATATCTTGTTTGAGTATTTCTGATTTTTCAAGACCTCATATTGGTTAAAACTTTGACTTTTCTTGATTATGTTGTTTCTGGCTTATGTCTCTAGAAGCAAATGTGTTTTTCTAGACTTTTTTTCTTTTTCTTTTTCTTTTTCTTTATTTTTTTTTTTTTTTAATGAAACAGCATTTGTACAAAAAGTGTCTACTTTCCATGAAAAATTTCAAGGTACTCATACTATGAATTCTTCAAATTTAGAACCAAGATATCTAATGTAAATCTTTACATGTCACTACGCATGCTGGAGTTCTGACACTGGGAATATGTTATTTTCTGTGGGCTGTTTCCCAGGCAGAGTCAATCTGCCAGGATATGCTTTGGCTTTCAGATTCCCTGTGGTATCATGTAGTATCAAGTGATCATGATGTGTGGTATGAGATATAGCCTTAATATAATAAAGCTAGTATATAGATAAAAGGGGAGGAGTGAAGCACCTAGTCTATATTTGTGTTTACATAATTTGGCAGATAAGCTTTACAAACCCTGCAGTTTAGAGCTGTAGATATTATAATGATGATGGTGTACAATCATGCAGGTTCAGTAATTCTTTCAGTTGGAATTATTAATTTTCACTCAATAGTTGCAGCATTTGGTGCTTGTAAAATAAAATGTTGCAGACTTTGATTCTCACACCTGGGTGGCCAGTTTTCATAAAGCAAACCTTACAAACCTGCCGTAGCTTATTTAAGATGGAGGCTGACAACATTTCAAGCAGAAATGCAGTTCGCATTGAGGTCGCAAAAATGGAGTTGTCTTTCATAGTCCTTGCAGCCCATCCAAATAGGATTTCCAGCTAGTCCATGCAGCTTCCCAGTACAAGGGGAGCCTTGAAATCTCTAGCTCAAGTTTTAGAATAAAAATAATAATAAAAAATTAACAAAAATCAAGTCTTGGTGGAGTAACTGTAGTGGACTCTTCCAGGCTGGAGAACAGGAGGGACTTAGTGGTTGAGCATCACCCCAGCAGGGAGGGTACCTCCATAGGATTGAGGCCACAGCCTCTACATCAAGGCAATAACTCTCCTCTCGCTATGTGAAGGTATTTGCTTTCTTTCCTCATTGTCCCTTTATATTTAGTTCTGCTAAAAGAGTTAATCTGTTGAACTCAGGTGCCAGCAGTGCTTCAGAGCTGCCAGGTCTCACAGAAATGTATCATATTTTGGGTATAGCATAGTACCTGTGCCATGTGACAGGACAGGTTTACATTAGATGTCAGTACATTATTCCCAGCAGGTTAGGAACTTCCTTCTGCATGGGATTTGCCGAGATGTGTGCTGATTCCAACTTCATTAGTAAAAAAGATGCTAAAATCTGAAAAAGTCAGGAGAAAAGGCTATGGTCTTTGAAACCTTTGAGAGTGATGCTCTTTGCTCTACCTGCATGGGATCTGCTGTTGCTGGACCATCTTAGAAGACAAGACAAGCTTATACTTTTATGTTTTGCATCATGTCAGCTCTGCACAGCCAGTGTATGCTATATTTGTACAAAGCCCCTTCCAGGGATCCCAGCATTGAGTGCAAGCAAGCTGCCTCTTCTGCTGCTTATGCCGTATGAGCAGTGCCCTCCTCCCCTGAGACTCAGTGTACCCTTTCCTTCACACACTCAGACTTGCCTAGCCTGCGGCGCAAGAGTTTCAAGTCTGTCTTCCACCTGATTCCTCTTTGGATGTCAGCATTCGGAGCTGCTGCTTGCTGCAATTGCCCTAGGCCTTCACACATTTAAATGGGTTTTAATGTCAGCTCAACATAAGCACACGTACATAAGGAAAATATGTATGGAGGTAAAACACAGGATGCCATCCATACAAAACCCTGAAGGTTTTTGTTAGCTCTTCAGTCCTAAGGTAAATACATAAATGGTAGGAAAAGGAGTGGTGCTGAGGATCTTTGCAATAATGTAGAACTGTTAATCAAGTATGTTTTGAGGACAGTGAAATGAAAAGATCTTATTTTCAGATTATTGGCATCAGGTCACCTTATCTGGTTTGAAATCTGTGCAGTAATATTGCAGTGTTTGAGGTATATATTGGTAGCATTTTCTTTATGTCAAAAGTGTGAAGAGTTCCATTTTGTAACAAATGGTGAGGCTAGAAGAGCTGGAGTAGGAAGCACAAGAGAGCAAAAGACCAGCCAATGGGTTCAGAGAGCAAAATCCTTCACCATTCAGGCTACAGAATTGTAATACGAGTTGAAATCATACTTCACTGGTGTTTTAGATATAAGACCTAAATGTTCCTCTGATCACATCTCAGTTCTGTACGGTTAAATCCTTCCAGGAGCATAAGTGACAAAACCTATTGCTTGAGCTTAACCTCTGCAGTCTGGTTTACCGTGGCTAAGGGATGTTTCCAGAAAGATGGTGTCGTTAAAATTGTATTTTAAATAGAAGAATATGGGGTAAACATCTGCAATTTCTAGAAAAGGTGAGGTTTAGTTGCTTTTCTTGGTTAAAGAAATGCAAATAAAACTTTATTGATCCTTTAAAAAAAATCAGTTTAAATTCATCATCCCTTTATTCCAACATGCCCTTTTATCTGTAAGTTTTTTGCTATAAAATGCAACAGCTTACCATCATGGGTTAAGACTTGCATCCAACCTTCCATTAAAGAACAATGGATAGATCCCTGTACTCACTAATAAGCACTTTCAGTTATCTTTATGCCTGAGTCAATTCTTCCACCAGGAAGCCTAAAGATAGTGTTGACCTTTAAAGGGATACCTGTAAAGATTGAATTGAGCAGGTTTTATTGTTCCTACAAAAACCTGGAACTCTTTTGTGTTTTCTTCAGCACCTTTCCACTGAGTCTCAGCTTATTAACTGTGACAGTAGCTCAGGCATCTCACCTTTACATAACACTCCTACAGCAATGATTGCAGGGAGCATACACACATTTACATTCATTTTTCAGCTTTCCTTCTTACTGATGTCTTTAAACTCAGTCAATATTTGGCCAGAGAAAGTCTTATTTTGGGACTCCAAGCACCAGATCCACCCACTGTATGCAAACTGTTGAGGATGTGAATGAGTAAATGATGACATTCCTAGTTCTTCCTACTCCCCATGCTCAGCTTTGGCTAATGCATTGTCAATGTCCTTTCCTTTTTTGACAAACATGTTTTCTGCAAAGTGCTAGTTCTGCCACAAAGGCATCAGTTCAGTTCTGTGACTTTGACTTTTTTCCGTTGTTTAAAAGGTATTCAGCTTAAGCAATGTCTTCAGGCTGAAGCACTGAGCTTCATTAGGCATATGGGTCTCCAAGCTGCAAAATAAGAAATCATCGCATTTCTACAGAGTGCTTTATTAAGACATTTCCACTTCCAGTGCTAATGAATTCATGTTGGAAGTTTTTGTGAAAATCTTTGTAATCGGCTCAAGTGGCTTAAAGGGCAAAGATCTACTTTAAAATACTTCCCTGAGAAGACTACTCTTAGTTTCAGTGGGATGTCAGGCCAGCACTGAAGGCTTCCCTTTTCTTTTGCATCCCGCATTCCATGTTATGCAGTAGTTTCTAAGGCTGCAATTTCAGAGTGACTTTAAGGTAACTTAAGCCTGTGTGTGAGATCTGTTCCCCCACCTCTCCTTCTAAATCCCAGGATACTAGTTCTAGCTTTCACCTCTTGCTAGTACCAGTCTCCATGCTCACGTTCATTGACGTAAATCAGAAAATGATCCAACTGAAAATTAACCTTAGAAAAAAAGAGATCTGTTTCCTGTTTTTCTGATGTGAGCCATCCCAAGGTAATGCAAATGCCCATCTCAGGACTGAGCAGGCAGAGCTGGGCAGCTGCACAGGCTTAGGGCAGGCAGAAATGATTAAGTAACCCGGGTCTCCAAATGACATTTATTTAAATATGGTGGGGAGAGGGAAGGAATCCAGAATGAAAGACTCTCAATAGTTTCACAAGAGTCATTGTTATTTTGATGTACAGATTCACTATTTATCAAGTTCCAATTGGCTTTGGGTTGAACACTGAAACATTTTGCTACTGTCATTTTCAGAAATAATATTAAAAAAAAAAATTAGAAAGGTAGCATTGGAAAGAAACATTTGTTTAAAAAAATCTGCATTTTCCAGCAACTTCAATGTTTTCGACATTTTGCTATTGCAAATCACTGTTCACTGTTTCATGCAAGCTGTTTTTTATTCTCCTCTTCACAGATCGAATTGCACAGAATATCATTAAATCTCATTTGGAGACATGTCAATATACATTGGAAGAACTACACCAGCTAGCGTGGCAGACCCACACATACGAAGAAATTAAGGTTTACCAGAGCAAGGTAGAATCCTGTAATATGCTGCTTCTGTTCCTTATGATTTGAAATTGTTAACAATGTAATGGATTTGGCCAGGATATGCTGATGAGTTTCATGTAGGTGAAAATAAGCTTTTAAATATCTTTGCAGAACTGGTTACTGAAAGCAAAGGAGTGACGCTTCACAAAAAGAAGCAGCAGCTTTTTTTCCAGCATGTTGGGATGTTTGCTAATGTTGAAGCTTAGGCATGGTTATGGAATCCAGCTTTCCGTGTTTTGCTTGTTATCACAGGACTTTTCTTCCCTATAATTTTGAAAGCACATCCCCTTTTTATGTGAATATCTGTCACTTATATACAATAGATGACAAACTGAAAGTACTTCTTAAATTGAAGTTGTTCAAAACTGGGTAGAAAAATTATCTCATTACACGATATTTTTGTTCTACCTCTGTGATTCTCAGGTCAAGCTCAGAGTATTCCCACTGGCACCTCTTCAGATGTAGTCCAGTCAACAGAAATCTTTGTGCCTCTTGCACTGGCATCACTAGCAGTGATTCTTCAGTCAGATTTCATTTGGCACATTAGCTGATCACGTAAGAGACAGAAGAGACTCCAGCTTGTTCTTTGAAGGTTGAGGGGCTATGCAGTACTAGCAAGAAGAAAAACACACTGCAGCTTGCAGAGCTGTGGCATGTAAACCAAAAGCATCCGTTTCCTTGTGCGTGCAAGGAAAATGATTATCAAGGAGATTAAATTTTGACGCAATCAGGGTTCAGATTGCAATGATGCTTTAATTATATATTATTTTAAGTTTCAAACTAGCAAAAATATCCTGTTGGATAATTTAATAGCACTGTGCCACTTCTTTCCTAAGAGTACTCTGGGACGTTTACATTATTTGTGCCACTGTTTGTCTTTCTTGCACAAAAGCTGACATTAGAATCACATTTTAACACTGACCAATGTATTCTCCCCCTTTGAAGAAGCAATGCCAGAGTTCAGATCACTGGGGCAATCACCTTGTGAAAACAGCCTTCTAATGAAAAGTGTCAGGTACCTTGAGAAGCAGAGATGCTGCTAGGTCTCCTGATGAACCCACTTGCTCACTGCTTTGCTTTTCCATGTGTGTTTCCCTGGAAGACCAGAGAAGCCCTGTGGCAGCAGTGTGCCATTCAGATCACCCATGCTATCCAGTACGTGGTGGAGTTTGCGAAACGCATAACAGGCTTCATGGAGCTCTGCCAGAATGACCAAATTCTCCTCCTTAAGTCAGGTGGGTAAACGCCAGAGGCTTGAGACTGGTTTAGCACCCAGTGCATTTGAAATGTGCTCTGCTGTTTTGTTCTGCAAATCGTTTTAATTTTGAAAGAGCCTTAATTTCAGTCTGTTTCATTAACTACATTAACCCTCCTGTATTTTTCCACATTAATCATGTTACTGCCTTCTGATCCCCTTCCCCTACAGTCGATTGTGGTTATTAAGTACCCTCACGCACACAATTGTTGCAGAAACTGCCGTCTCCAACCTGACATGTGGTGGAAGGACCCTGCGATCTGAGCTGGTCGAATCAGTCATCTGCCACCCTGTAAAATCCCCACTTGTCATTAGTCAAACGAACGCAGGCTCGCCAGGGCCTGCCTCTGTGGTCATCTCTAATCTTTTTAATGAGACTACAGAAATACCCTCCAGCCAGTGCACAGGAGGGAAAATCCCTGCTGGCGCCAGTTGGTTTCAGAATAAATGAGAGCAGATTACGGTGGTGTGCTCCGGCCGTGCTCTCTGTGTGTGCCTGAGTGTGCACGTGTGTGCATAAGGGCAAGGGGGAAAAGGGTTTCCTTCCCTGTCATGGGACTCAGTAATTTCTGTCCTCCGGAAGAATCATGACAAGATTTATCATGACTATGTAGTAACACTGCCAAACCAGGAGGACAAAATGCTATAACCGAGTGAATCACAACAGGTAATTAACTGCATTTACCTTGTCATATCAGTTTCTTGCTTCCTCCATGTCTAAAAGTCAGGATGCTGTGTGAAGCGGCTTGTTAAAGTGTAAGAAATGCTTCATATTTCAAGAGAGAGCTCTTCATTAAGGCTGAAAGCTGGTGTGATCCAGCACTGTACACTGAGGGCTGTGGCTCACTGTGGGGCTGGACTGAGACGGTGGGCACAGGTGCAAAGGGAAGCGGTGCAGAGACCCTGGGAACACGCAGGCATCATCCTGGAAAAATGGAGTCATAGCATGAGAACTGATATTTTAAAGCTGATATTAATTTCAAAAATTCTGCGGATGCAGATTCTGAAGTAAATTTCTTCATCTGGCTGGCAACGCTAACAACACAACTGCACCTCCAGCAAAAGATATAGTTATATTTGACTGTACTGTTGGACAACTCTGTTTAGCTTCAGCGTGTATAAATATGTCTGGTTTTATTTTCTGTTTTTCTGTTAATGCTGAGCAGGAGTTAGAAAATCAGGACTTTTTGCTCAAAAGCATGACTGCAAAAGAATCCTCAGATGCAGAGTTCCTCTTACAGGGGATTTGGATTTAGTTAAAGGATGCTTAAAATTTTTCCCTTAATTTTCCCACACTGTATATCTTTACTGTTAAGAAATAATAGGGAAAGATAAGTAGAAAAAAGAGAAAGGTTTCTTTGGCTACTCCCCAACCTCAAAGAAAAAACAAGGGAAACAAAACCCAATTTAGGGTGTTCTTGACAGTACTTTAAGTTTTATGTTCTCTCTAAAAACACTTTGTGGTGTTCTTCCCCTCCAGCCAAATGAAGCTGGGATTTATATAGCTATTGAATTAAGCAGCTTTTTTGTATAAAAAAGGGTTAGTTATTAAAAAGGAGTTTCAATAAATACCTGATTTACAAAAAAAAAAAAAAAAAAGAAAAAAAAGAAAAATATTTGCCCAGGTCTAAATTCAGGTTACATCCAGGCTGCCACTTTGCTGCAATGGAGGAAATATCAATCTAAAGAGAAGGTGGTTAGGCTGTATGAGAAATTACCTCTTTCTATAGTCAAAGCAGACAGAAATATTTTTCCTCTCATTCAGAGATATATCATCTAGATACCTTCAAAGAATGTCTGTCTGCTGATGTTTCTAATGACTGGTGTCTTCCTAAATATTTTTTGGAAATTTCCTACATTCTGATGTTTTGCAGTAATGTGTGGCACTTTTGCTCTTTTTTGTGTCTGACAGGCTGCTTGGAAGTGGTTTTGGTGAGAATGTGCCGTGCCTTCAACCCACTCAACAATACTGTTCTGTTTGAAGGAAAGTATGGAGGGATGCAAATGTTCAAAGCCTTGGGTATGTTGGTCGTCTTCTTTTCAACCAATTACATTAAGCCACATAGTGACAGATTTGTCTTTCTGAAAATAGTGACCTACAATGAAAACCTCCAGTAAATGTTGAATCCTTAAACTTCCAAATCTCTAGGCTGGAACTAAAAAAGAAAAAGGTAACTCCACTAGCTGCTAGCAGTGTTAGGTGTTTTTCTCCAATAAAAAAGATCAACATGAGGGTTTTTCAGAGAGATTTCTTACTCTGCCAAGTGAAGTTTTGATAAAACGTGAGTGTATGGCAGGAGCCAAGTAGTTTATCTTCACAGTTCAGTTATGACTGATGTAGCAAATCAGTCCCATTAATTGTATCCTGCAGAAGGCAATTTTAGCCCCAGCAACAAGAGGACTAAAACAATGACCTACTACAAAATACAGATGAAAATTTATCTAAAATACTGTTTTGCCTAAAACTTTTAAGCTTATTTGGATTCATGTATTGAAAAAAATTGCTTCATTTCTCAGCATAATATTGAATGTTACCTGAGATGTTAATAGCTAAATGGATGTCTTTTGCCCATCCATGAGACTGATAAATTATCAGAAATTTATTCAAGACCAAACTCAGAGAGACATATTTGCTTCAAATGTATATATTTGTCACATCAGTATATATTTTTCTTATTTGCATATGGATAAATGTAACACTATTTAACAAGTTTCAAGCATTTATGAATGTTCATTAGTTGATTTATTTTGGTGTTTATGATGTTTTCACAGATTTTTATAAATATTTGTACTGTTAATTAGTAAAATTATATGTGTAAAAGTTATTTAGGACTGGTCATTCATGCCTCTTAGATTTAATATCTGTTTAGAAATAGCATTTCTTTCCATACTGGGAAAAGAAAACCCTCTTCTAAGATGTCTGTGCAATTTTTGTACAGGTCATGCCCCCAGTTCTTGATAATTTTTGTGCTTCAATGGATGTTTTAGTGATTCTTATTCAGGTTAGGTGGGATTTTAATAGCTGATGAGAGGCAGTTGTTTTGGAAGTACAGACATTCACTCACAACTTTTTTTGACACCAAAACAATCCACTTTTCATGGCAGGTTAAAGAACTGATAAATTTCTAGCATTGATTTTGTCCTCTGTGGTCTGCAGGTTCTGATGATCTGGTGAATGAAGCGTTTGACTTTGCAAAGAATTTATGTTCCTTACAGCTGACTGAGGAGGAGATTGCCTTGTTTTCATCTGCTGTTCTGATATCACCAGGTAATTTTTCATTCCGAACACCACAATGATTTTTTTTTTCTTCCCTGTCCACCAGCTGTTTATGCTGCATTAAGCCACATTAAGCAATGTATGAATGACCCAAATATACCTCACTCTCTTTTTGGTAGACTGTCAGCCATTACACATACTGGAAATAGATCTAAAGTGTGGGGGTAAGAGACAAGCAGTGCAGTCTGGTGTTCCTCCAGACCACGTACAGAGAAGCATGGTACTCAAGGAGGTGCATGTTCCTCCCAGCATTTTCAGGGAGCTCAAACCTCACAGCCCTGAGCAGGTTATATAGTCCCTAATGATGAGGGGCTTTTTTCTGTGGATATAAGAACACGAGCAGTAAAAATCTGTATGAGGTTCTGTCTGAATTTAGCTCCAGGTGAGAGGTGGTGATTCCAGGGGCGACATGCTCTTTTTCATGTATTCACATACCATAGCTCTGCACAGGCAAGCATGCATTCAGCGAGTGCTGGCTGTCTGACTGCAGAAAAGAGCTTTTTGTGATTGAGTTGACTCGAAAGGTGGATCTACTAGATAAACTCACAGTTTACTGTGGGATTTTTAAACATGCCTCACAGGAGGTAGAAGCCCAGTTCCCACTAAGAGTAACCTCTTGAAAGGCCTTTACAAAAACATCCCACCATTAATTATTTTCCCAGCCTGTTCTGCTAAAGACTTCCTCTAGGTCACTTTGCCCTTTTGCACATCTGTGGTGGAGATTATGTTAGGCAGAATTAGACTAGCACAGATGGTGTCAACACGTTTATTCTCATCATTAATGACACCTACTGAAAGGACTCTGCTCCTTTTATTTTCCCTTTGAGCAGTTCTTGCGGTCATCTGCGTAGAAATGAAATGGTTGAGCTGGTGGTTCTTCATGGTGTTAGGCCACGATCTTCCAGAGAGGACCCTCCAGGCAGCCACCTTTTCCACCTCAGAGATGTCCCAACTGCACGCAGGGGTGAGAGTTGCCTATGCACTGTCCCCCAAATGCCCTGACTTTTTCTGGGACAGGGTATCTGCAATGTCCCAATGGGGTCCCTGTCCATCAGCCCACCCTCAGTCTGAAAAGACTAAAGTTGTGAGCGTGACAGAGATGTTCAGCTAGTGCTTGCTCCTGGCTGGCATTAGTGGCCTGTTCAGCAGACTGACTCAGTGCAAAGCTGAAGACAACCTGGAAATTTGTTTGGGATCTGGGCTGTGAAGTTCTTCAGTAAGATGTTAACAGAAACTGCAGAAGATGTTTTCACTGTTTCCAGCGGACTTGACATTATGAAGCCAAGGTAAGCAGGAAGAAGGTGGTAGGAACCTTGTGAGCAGGATCTGTATTTCTGTTTTTTAACAACTTTAGGTTTTTTTTACTCTTCAGGTTTTTTTCTTACAGTCAGGAACAGGAAAAGTAGGAGTTAGCTGAACTGACAGAAACAACCAGATCATTTCAAAGCTGACTTCAAAGCACTTTGGATCAGATAGAGGCATTTCATCTGTAGGGAGAAAGAAAATTCAGTTACGTACTTTCTAGCCAAATTGAAAAGAAGTCATATTTCTGTCTCCCAGGTAATCTCAGAAAGGAGAACTAGTTACAGCTCTATTCACCTAAAACTGATCACAGAAAGCCTCTAGCAGCTCAGACTGTCCTGTGCGTTCGATCTGGTCAAAACCTATTTAAGTAATGGGAATTTTCCCACCGATTTAACGGATTTTGGATCAAGCAATTTATGAAATGTGCTTAGATGCAGGTAGGCATTAAATGGACATCAAAATTTTGGTTGAGCCCTATATATATTCCTTTAGTTTCCAAAGCACCAAAATATCTTGTATTCTGCCACCACTTCATGTTGCCTGAGTATCCACACTCATTTCTCCTTCTTGCAGCTGTACGAAGTACTTGAAAAGCTAGCTACTCAGCACTGGCTTTGAGCCAGCTATATTGCAGGCGTGTATTGTAAAAGCTTTTCCATTAACTCTAGTAATGCATTTCAGTCCTGATATACATCAGGCCTGATACACGCTTGCAGAGCTGGGTGTCTCTTGAATAGCAGCTTCTGTTTCTCCTGGGTATTGCAGATAAGTACAGGCAATTCCAAGGTGTTTTTCACTATAATCAAGCTTCAGGGTTGAAGGTAGTGCTATGAGATGAAATATTTCACCAAACCACGGTTCCTGACTTCACATCCAAGTTGGATTTTTCCTGCTGGCAAGCAAGAGGACACAAAAATTGTCTCCTATTCCTCTAAGCAAAACAAACAAACAAAAAGTAGTGTGAAAGTGCTTGATGCATGCTGACTTGTCTGTATGCACGTGTAGTTTTAGTCATACAAGATGCAATAAGAAAGAAATGATAGGCTGCAGCAGCATGTACACGAGTGAAAATAAAAAGACTGTAAATTTGGATTGTGCAAATAATTCCCATTTCAGCCGGGCTGCTACGTTTGGGAGTGAGAAGGCAGGGAAAATCAGTACAGATTGAACTGACATTTAAATTTGCCATTTATTTTCTTACAAAAATGATAATGGTAACCAATGAAGAAAGAAATCATTTTCTTGCACACTAGACATTCCAGTTTCTTCACAATAAAGTGTTTCATCTTGGGAACATACATAAAAAACTAAAAAATGAAGCACTGCTTCACAGAAGTACCTGCACCAATCCTTCCATCCACTACTGTAGATACAGAGAGATTCCCTATGGGAAGTACTTATATTCAAGTTTCTTTTCTACAGGAGCCACCAACCTGAAAGGTGATTCTTGTGCTCACAGTGCTTAGGTAGTTTACAGGAAAAAGAGCTAAGGGAATAAGGGGAGCTAAGAAGATCCATTAATACAATTGCTAAGGTTGCAAAGTGCAGACCCATTCTCCACGTGATTGAAAGCACAAATCCAGACTTTCCAGTTTAGGGTAGACCTAACCACTCTTCTTGGAGGCGATTCTTTAACTTGATTTCTGATTATTGCCTTAATGGTCGCACTCAGAGTTGTGATCAACAGTTCAACGTCCAAGTGGAGACCAGTGACGAGTGGTGTTTCTCATGGGTCAGTATTGGGACCAGCACT
>VXBL01002371.1:101721-112338 GCA_013400195.1 Aramus guarauna | reverse complement strand
CTCCAGGGAGATCTAACTGCGGCCTTACAGTACCTAAAAGGGGCTTACAAGAAAGCTGGAGAGGGACTTTTTTATCAAGGAGTGTAGTGATAGGACAAGGGGTAATGGGCTTAAATTAAAAGAGGGAAGATTAAGATTAGATATAAGGAAACAATTCTTCTCTGTGAGGGTGGTGAGGCACTGGAACAGGCTGCCCAGAGATGCTGTGGATGCCCCCTCCCTGGAAGTGTTCAAGGCCAGGTTGGATGGGGCTTTGGGCAACCTGGTCTAGTGAAGCGTATCCCTGCCCGTGGCAGGGAGGGTGGAACTAGATGATCTTTGAGGTCACTTCCAACCCAAACCATTCTATGATTCTATGATTTCCAAGGTTAAAACATTGTAGAAGGAGACCAGTAAAGGTTGTAGAGGCATCCCCACCTGCAAACATGCCAGAGCCCTGTGGTAAGACACTATCCTGGCTATACCCTGTGTACCAGTCCCTCTTCTGAAATTCTGACTGGCCATGGTCTTTTTGTCCATCTTCCTTTTGCAAAAGCAGATCTTATAGGTTGTCCCTCATCTTTTTTCTTACTCTGTTCTCTATCCTAGTGGCCTGTGCACTCTTTAAAGATACACAAGTTCAAAACCCAAAATGAGAATTATAGAATTGAACCACTGTTTCTTGTATCCTGTATGGGTAGCCACTGATCTATTGATTTTTTCCTGCACTTTTTCGAATATAACTAAAGATACCTCAGGAATTCCAGCCAAATTTGCAGATGGTTGCCAGGCGGTAGAAACCACATTTGGGGAGATGAACTTAATATCCATTGTAAAAGTTTCACCCAGCTCTTGTCATGAATGTAAGAACTCTTGTGTTATATACAGCATGCTCCATGACAGATAAGTGATTAAACCTGTCCTCCAACAGCCTCAGTCTATTTTTAAGCTTATTCTTGCGACAGAAAGATAAATCTTTAAGGATTGGTCTCTATGATAAATCTTTTTTAGCTCCAGTCTGCCAGAACAGGCCTTGATTTAACACTACTGAAAGGCATGTTTTTCCAATAGCATAAAATTTGACACCTAACCTGTGAAGTCTAAATATTACTGTGTGCTTATTTGTGTAGATGCTATGTGTGCTCTCAGCTAATTCTATTTCTATGGCCACTGGCACAGGATCCATTGGCTCACCTTCTGGGAGCATGATTCTCTAAGCCTTACAAAAAGATTATTTTATTTTCCTGATCATCTGTTAAGTAGCTAGAGGTTTGGTTTTGTCTCTTTTCACAGTACTTGGTGATGAACACTTCTCAAACACCTGTCTCCACGGACAGTCAGACAAATGATAGAATACTGCTCTTCCTGAGATGAAATACTATTCAGCTCCAGTCTCTGTAGCACATGTACTCATTGAAATACATTATTTCTGTGGATTATTTTAGTGACTGGGAATGGGTGAAAGAGGTCTGAAAGGGAAAGGGATTTACCTGCACTTTTCGATCTGTACATGAAGATTCATGCTCTGTAATAGAATAGATTTTCTCATTTCCTGTTTGAAAGCTAAAATCTATACCCAAGAATTGGTCTGGATTGAGGGAGAGAGGGAGGAAGAAACAAGTTTCCAGAATGGGAAAACAGAAGGTTTAATAGTGCTGTAAACACACTGTATTAATGATTTGGGGATTGTCTTGGGGTCTGCTACTTCTGTGTGTTTGCCTCCAGAAGCTATGACTTGTGAGAATATAGATCTTAAGGAAGACCTCCTACACTTGGGGTTTGAGTTCAGTAGAAGCCATATAGGTTTCCAAACAACTGTGTTTGTAACTGCTATTCTCTCAGATAATCTTTTATTTTGTGTTGTTTAAAAAGAGAACATTTTTAAATAATGAGAAATTTGCACTTCAAGACATTGCAACAACTCATAATTCTTTTGAATTATTAAAGAAATTCTTTTGAAGGAAGCCATTTCTTTTTATTCAGAATATAATATTTGGTCTCAAAATGTTAGCCTAGTAAATAATGAGATATATTTTATTTTAATTTTTAAATAATTATATTCTATGATTTTCAAAGAACTGTTTTGATCAATACGTTTATTATTTATGTATTAAGACACTGAGATAACATGACATGTTTTTCACCTAGCCAGTATGAAGTTAGAAGAACCAACAGAGAGTAATAAAATGGTTGGGCCTTGTTTCATTTCTACTCCTATCTTTATCTCTAACATTCTATTTTAGACAAAGAGATGCAGAGGCAACATTGTGTTCCTGTACACTTCATATCTGTTAATTAAACTCTCAGGTGATCCTTTTGTGGATTAAGATACTTTAGCTCTGAAACCATGTCTTAATTATCATGCAGTCCTTCCCTCATGGGAATGATGATTGCTGTGAATGCTTGCCAGCATGGGACACTGAGTTCCTCGCATCTGTGTATTACTGACTTTACTTCTTGCTTTCCTTTTTCTCAGATCGAGCCTGGTTAATAGAGCCAAGGAAGGTCCAGAAGCTTCAGGAAAAGATTTACTTTGCACTTCAACATGTGATCCAGAAGAACCACCTCGACGATGAGATTTTGACAAAGGTAAACTGTTAAAACAAAGAACTGAGTACTGATTGATCATGACACTTTTTTGGTAGCCATTTCTCCATGTATTGCCCCATTAATGTAAGTTAAAAGCAGCACACTATGTGCTTGCAACGTATAGGCTTGATTTACTCTTGTCCCTGGTTCCTCTTACTCTGTTTTATGTTCAATCCACTAACCATTTTAATTGGTACCCTAGCAAAAATGAGACTGCCTTAAAAAAATGCCCCTGGAGGCAGTTCCTTGTTAAATGCATTTTTGGCACCAGGCTGAAATTTCCAGGACAATTGTTTTTAGTTTCTTACAGTAAGAACAATGTCTGGTCCTTTGGATGGGTAGTTTTGATGGAGTTCAGAGTATTGCATTCGGTTACCCAACAAGATGTTAACGTAGTTCATTTTGGAAACTAATTTATACTAAATTTGCCTCGTCCCTCTTCCTTTTCTTTTTATTTTAATGTTCCGCAGTTAATAGCCAAGATACCAACCATTACTGCACTTTGCAACTTGCATGGAGAGAAACTACAGGTATTTAAGCAATCTCATCCAGATATAGTGAACACACTGTTTCCTCCATTATACAAGGAGCTTTTCAATCCAGACTCAACCACTGGCTGCAAGTGAAGGGGATAATAGAATTTTCACGTAGTCATGGAATGCGTCACTATTATGACAAAAAGAAATGTTTTCATGAAGAACTTATTAAAAATGTCACTACTGCAACACTAGGAATGTCCTGCACTTAATAGAATTATTTTTCACCGCTACAGTTTGAAGAATGTAAATATGCAACTCTGAGTGGGGATGTCTTTTTTCTCTTTTCTTTGTTTACCTTTTTTTTTTTTTTGAACTGACAATGAATATACAAATATAGGACACTTGGTGTTACCTTTTTTTTATTTTATTTGGGGATGTTTTGGGAGACAACTGTTCCTAGAATTTTATTGTAGATATACATGAGAATAGAGCAGTACTTTGCAGTATTACTCTTGCTGTTTATTGTTCAAATATAATTTAAGAAAATTCCACTTATTAGACTTGCCTATTTCTATGTTTTTAGATAGTTTAATGCATGTGGAAATTTGTAGCTGTCTTGAAAATTATGGTGCATGTATGGAATACACATATATATATATATGTGCTATATACTTTTATATATATATATATATGTAAGTATTATATGCATACATGCTGTAGCTTAAAAATCCCATGCCTACTTTTAAAGGATGCTCAGCCCGGCAGTCATGCATTTCTTACTCTCCAAGTAATGTATTAGATTTACTTTGGGCAATCAATATTTGCTTTGCCAGTCAGAGTTAAATTGTCAGCTGCCGACGTGTAATGACAGGATCACTTCTGAGATATGTGTAATGTAGTGCATGTGTGCAGTCTGTAAACGAAACATCAGGAATGTATCAATGGTGCAAAAGCCTTGTCTGGATGATTTTAGTGGACAGCGGAAAAGGTTGGGGTTGTTTATTTTCTCCCTGTTACAGGGGTAGAGCATATATAAAAGCGAACATTGTAGGACCTGATGTCAGTAAAGTATCAGAAACACAGAGTAAAAATGTAGACTATCCCACATATACATTTTTCTGATTCCACGCATGATTTTATTTTATATATATTGCTTTGAAAAGTAGTTGCAAGGCTTGGTTTGTTTTTTGCTGAACTCAATGAAAAGACGCGTAGTGAACTTAGTGAAAACCATAGGAAGCCTAAGATGCAGCTCAGAATAGCAGCGGCAGAGGCAGTAAGGGAGGGAAGGAGGAGGAAAGTCGAGCAACGTCCATAGTTATGAAGGCAAACATAACTATCACTGTTTCTGACTCAGCCATTACCTAAATGGGACCGGGGTTTCCATTACACACGTTCATATATGTATGTTCCATACACATGCATATATGTATATATCTGTACGTATATAACTATATGTATACATATATAGGGTTGATTTTAGATGCATTTCAGGAAGGGAGCAAAAGATTGGGGCTTTCTTTTTGTCTCTGAATTGATTTTATGTGCATTTGCTTGCAAAACCAAAGGCAAACACAGAGGGGAGTGGAAGACTGCCATGGACTTAATGTTGTGGATTAATTAAGTTTAATTAGCAGTCATGATTAATGTATTTGGATTCTATCAGAGATACAAAACATAGACTCTTTAGCTATGGAAGAGGGATGCAGTTTCTGCTATGGCTCTGTGCTTACCATCCCTTTTACCTGTTGTGAGCTTTTTCGGAGAAGTCTCCTGCAGGGGTGGCAGTGGAGGGACTAGAGCAAAATAAGAGGAAGCGGGCAGTAGAGAAGAAACGAAGTGACGGCAGGGTCACGAGCAGATACATCTCTTTATCTCAAATCACGTAGAAGCCAGTGCAATCTGAGGCAAGGCGAGGAGGAGCACGCTGCCAGGGAGGCCAAAGGACCTGGGCCCCGGGGTGGGTGCAGGAACTTGTTTGTTGCGGTGATAACTTAATGCCTCCAGCTTTTCCAGCACCCTCGTACAGCTCTGGTCTCAATCTTCTGTTCCTTTTTTATGCGTGATCAAATAATTCACAGGCTATTCCGACTACTTTGTGGAGTTTTCCCTTGCCCTCCATCAGCCGGCTTGCAGGTTTACATGCACGTTTCATGACAGAATCCTGTCTAGGCAGCATCAACATTTGTCTTCTCTATTTTAGCAAAACCAGACCAGACACAAGAGCAGTTACAAATTCTCAGCTAAAAAAATGTTTCTCTGTAGGATTATTATAACTTCAAAAAGAAAAAAGAAATAAACCTGCAAAGCAAAGTTAGTTGTGCTGAGAACTTTGTTGCAAACATGACATACTCCGCAAAATTACTTAGTCATATAGAACAGCAATTTCTAAAATACCTTTTTTTGCTACAAATTCAGAGCATATTTTCTGATCTCTACTGATTACACTAAAATGTCTTCAATTAAAATAATAAAGCATTGCACTTGATGCTTCTTGATATTACTAAGATTGGCATTCCCTTACAAGGTGATTTATCTGTTTGCAGCCCCTTTTGCATGGCAAATCCATAAAAAGGACCCCAAACTCCAACTCTTTCTAATATTAAGAAACTTAATTAACTATATTTATGTACTGGTTGTGTGAATTTATTTGGGATAAAAATCAAGTCAGACTGAACCCCAGAAGTGCTCAGTTTTAATTGCAGGGGATTCATGTTTTCCTTGTCTTTTCCAATGCAATACACACTTACATATTTGTTTGAAATATTTTATAAACTTGCTTTCAGTATTTCAAAAGTAACATATTTAGCCAAACCACAGATATATAGAATATGTGATAAATACTACTGTTCTTAGTGTGGATAAATACAGAGGTTTGTCATGTTTATAAACAGTCCTTCATAATTACATGTTACATCTTGAAAATGTTTCATTCTTTTCAAATAAGCTAATTAGTTCTTGGAATTTTTGACATGTCTTAGGCAAGATAACAAAATTGAGATCACCAGTGAAAAAGACATTATTTAATAATTATCCACAGGGCTTTTAATCTTTAAAGCACTATTCTTAAATCACTGGCAACCTCGTGACCTTTTCAATCAGTAAGGATTACTGCCACTTTTTAAAGATGTGGAAATGGAGGAAGAGAAGTTAAATGACTTTCCAGAGACCACAGAGGTAACAGTATCCAGTCCTGGAATAAAATGGTTTCCTGCCTTTTGTCCTTTAAAAGCATTAAGATGCTGGTATACAAAATCTTCGTTGCCATGGACAAGCAATAGCCTGAACAACAAATTACAGATATTGCCAAACAAAATTTTACGTTGAAATAAGGTTAATTATCAACACTTTGCTTTATTTTTGTTACTACTTTTACAGAATTTGAGGAAATAACCTTGCTGTTTATTTGGAAAATAAAAATTCATTCTCATACATTATTTATTTGTGGTAACTAAGGCTGATAAATTTCACTGAATTTTCTGTGATTTGGGATTGGCCACGTAGCTAAAGTAGTATATCATTTGCCCTTCATTGACTGAGTTTAGAATAACAAATAATGATCACATGCTCCTGGATGGATTTTTGTTGTTGGTTTTGATACATAGTCATTTATACTAAAAATTTCATATTCTTGATACTGGATTTCATGTTCAAGTTATCTATAGACTTTAAATAATGAAATAGCATGAATTCGAGTAAATAACTTCATAATCCAGTCACAAAATACATTTCAGAAAATATTAGTGCTGCACGTTATTGCTTCTTGGCTTTCATTAGTCCACATTAGTATCTGAAGCCCTTCAATTCAATCTCTAAAACTAGGATTTGTCACATCTGCTCTCTGTAATAATTGGTTATGTTTGTTGATTTTTTTAGTGACAAGCTTTTCAAATGGAACATATTTTTTAATGATTGATTAACCCAGAATCTTTAACAAAAGGATATTCAAAGCATGTATTGAATCTTCTAATTCTAGCATTGCTCTCAGATAATTCAACCACATTGATCTAAATTATCCTTGGCATCAAGGAAGCAGATGTAGGCTGTTCGTTACACTACCACAGAGACTTAATTTTGGTGTAAATGTCACTCTTGCCAGCTCTTTGTATAAAGAATTAATTCCAAGAGTCATATTTCCTTCTAATGGAAAGATTGCTTTAGCGATTGCTAGAAAAAAAACAGGGTAATAGAAGGCACTCAGTTGAGCCTACTTGCTTCCAAAAGCAATGTATATTTTTTTGATTGGTCTGTGATAGGCAGCATTTAGGAATTGATTCTGCAAGTTGTCAGGCTCCCTTAGCTCTAACTAGAGCCACTAAAAATGGAGGCATCTCAGCATCACGCAGAAGATGCTCAACCCCTCATAAAGTCACAGGCCCTTGGTGTTAAGAGGTCCCCTTTGAGCTTTGCAGAGCACAAGTCAGATGTTATTCTCATACTTTCATTTTAATGCTTTTACTTCACGCTTCTCATTGTTCATTTCAGCTCCACTTCACAGGGATCAGTGTATTCCTCCTGTTGCACCCGGAGCACCAATGCTGTCCCAATGCCTGTGCCAGGTTATGGTGCTCCAGGTGGAGCAGTTATCAGACTTGTCCATGAAGATGAGCCTTATTAGGTGATTTTCTTTGTTTGTTTTCATGGTGGCAGCTTGCACAGGTGTACGTTTCCCTTTGGGATAGTTTACAGGGATTTCTAACATAACAACTTCTACACAAAGAGGGTGCAAAGCTGCTCTTGTGCACTGGCCTCTCAGCCTCCCACCACTGGGCTGTGGGAGCTGTTCCAAGGCTGCAGCAGTCTCACAAATTGGTCAGGCAGCACAGTTAGAGATGTGCAGCTGATGGTTCCTTTCCCTGTTGTCTTTTTCATCCCCTCTAAAGCTGTGCTACAAAGCACATTTGAAAGACGTTCAGGATCCCTCCATTGTCCTTTCTCCTGTCTCCACACTGATTGTGCTGTTTCCAGAAGAGCCAAGATCCAGCCTGGAAGCTGGTTCCTATTCTCAGAGTCATTGTCTGTTGGACATCCCAGGAGTATAGCACTGGGCAATAAGATCAAACTGAAACATTAAAGAGTATTTTGTCCAAATACATTATGTCTAAGCACATATGAAATGGAAACTTGAGACAGAACAGCTTGCTTTTCCCTGACGATAGCGAAATAGCGCATTTACACCTACCAAGCTGTCCCAGCACTTTCTGCCTCCACTCCACAAACTAACTCCTATCTCTGGCATCCATTAGCAACAGTGTGTTGGAGACCCAGTCCTCTTCTTTCCTTTTTAAGTTTCACGCTTTGTAAATGACAATCACTGCTTGATGCAGATGTTGCACTGTATGCCACTCAGGGATGTTTCATTACTAAAAATAGTATATAACAGTGATAATAAAGAAGAGAATGTTAGAGGCTTTGAAGGGCACAGGTTGAGCGGCCCAAATGAATGCGACCCAGACAAGGCTTTCAAGCCAGTGATTAGAAGCAACATTGATATAAACTGAATTCACTGTCAGCATTTCCTCAGCTTGATGCAGAACTCACTTCACCTGTTGTTTCACAGTCAGTGGAGCCCTACTGACCCATCAGTTTGTGATGTTAAAGTCCTTTTGGAAACAAAATGCAAGAGAGCTTTGTATGAGTTACTGAATTTACACAACTGACAAAAGAAAGTGCAGTTTAAAGGTAGGGAGTTTAGGTACCATTAACGTAAGCTCATATTCAGAATTACTGCAGGCATGTAAGAAGAAAGACTAAGATGTGGAATAAATGATAGTATGTCAGCAATGACAGCAACAGTTACGCCGAGCTACCACATGGAGAAATGACTCTAAAGAGCAAGTAGTATAAAGTGTCTAACAGCTACCCCTTCCTCTCAGGGATGCACGAAACCATAGCTACCCTCAGACCTCTGTAGCAATGCCTCTCCATGGTAGGACCCATCCTTTTCTCACTGCAAGCAAACATGACTGTTTCATACTGCACTAGTGAAAAATACTCCCATTTCCTAGAATTTTGAAATGCACTTCTGTTTATCCCTAGCTTACACCACATGTTTTCTATAGACCTATCATTCCAAAAACACTTACGGAAAGACAAATTGTAGTGGATTATTTTGCAGGTCATTGAGTTAATTCCAGGTCTCTAACCAAGACACTTTCTTCGGCTCTGAGTATGATCATTGCTTATATTCTCATAGTGAGTATGTATGGGTTTTGACTCCCTCCATCTTCTGAATTTCCTATATCTGGAAGATGGGTGGACAACTTCAAGAGGCAGAAAGGAAAGGCCAACTTCCCTATGCATCAAGGCTTAAATAATCATATTCTTCACCAACTGTCCCATTGCAATTTGACTTTTAATCTTTCAGGTTTCTGGGAGACATGTGCAAGTGACTGAAATTCTTGTTAGCATGATACCTGCCAATTATAAAGAACAATCTTCTGCCAAGAGGACCTTGCCTCTCTTGGCTTTTCCTTTTGCTCCTAGTTCCTAATGAATGAGGCCTGGAGTGGTAAATGATTCATCTTTGCTCTTTTCAAAGCTGATCCTTACCTGCAGCCTGCAAAGGAGGCTCCACTCTGGAGGCAGAAAGCAGGTTCCTTCCTCCTCTTCATCCCAGCCTTCATGTCCTCGCTTAGCTGTATTGTCCCTACATGTGTTGTCCCTGCAAGTAAGGCTGTATGACAATGAGCCCAGCATCACAGTAATTTACCATCCCAGAAGTGGTTTGCAGCAGATGACAACTATAAAAGCCACTTGTGAATGCAGTCTGCAGACAAAGCCATTGTGAAAAGAGGACATCCAAAATTTCTACAGTGGTAGCTCACAGATCAGTAACTCTCCTAAAAAGGCAGCCTGAATGTCCAGTGACATGATGGATGTGTCAGAGTCCTCCAAACGGTCCTTGCATTTCATTTGTGCTGAGATAGTAAGGCAATGCACAAAACGCACAGGGAAATGAGAGATATTTCCTGGGTGTTACTGCAGGCAGCGAGGATAATACTGCTCACAGTGAGTTCAGTAGCATGATGTACTACATTTACATAACTTCATCATCCTCACAATTCAAGCACAGCATGTAGGGAGAGTGAAAGAGAACATCATTGGATATAGCAGCAATAAATAAATTATAAGTGTTTCTTTGTAACTGTACTTGCAGAAATTGTTTGCTTTGCACGTGGTCTTCTGTACAATAACATAAAGAAAAAACTTCATCTAATGTAGATATCACAGTGTTTTTGCATATTTGTTGGATTCATTGGCTGGAGCTGCTAATTTGTGATCGAAGATACTGCTGTTGAGAAAAAAATGTATGTGCTTCAAGAAAAGGCTGAGGCCAGTGTTTATGGCTATACATTGGCAGCAGTAAAGTGTGTTCAATATAAAACTCTGTCTGGACAGAATTTAAAACATGTCTCCTAGTTTTCAATATTATGATCACGTTGGTCCTTTATTTGGGCCACAAGAACACAATTGCATTGAAAAACAAGCAGGACCGGATGGTCAACCACAAAGAACAGGAAAGAACAGGCTTTACCTTTAAGACTGTTCCAGAGAAAACCAGCTTATT
>VXBL01002371.1:85270-101659 GCA_013400195.1 Aramus guarauna | reverse complement strand
AAAAAAGAAAAAAAAAAAGCACTTATACTTGTCTTGATTAGACACACAGCTTAATAAGTCCAAGTAACTACATTAGGCTGTTGACTTTGGGGATTCAGATTCAGATGCACTACATTTGTGTTTTTTTAATGTGTCACTTCAATGTCAGAATCAGGCAAAAAAAAAAGGTGTTTTGTTGTTAGTAAGAAACGCTAATAATCATTTAACCCTAGGGAGTGTGGACCACACATTCTCGTGCAGTAGATGGGGATTTATTCGTGCACTTATTCTTAAAAAGCCACTGAGTAGCATAGCGAGTGAACTAGCCGTGATAGTCTTTGCCTCTTGCGTGACTGCAATGTGACCTCTGGTAGGCTACAGGGAGCGGCTCTGTGATTGTACTTGTGGCCACAAATAAAGCACAACCGAACTCTAAACTGTTACCAACACCCAGCTAAATCAAATGCATGGGGTATTTTGAGATTTATGCTAATCGCTATGAGATAATTCCCATGTTAAACTAATTACTCTGGTTGTAATGAATGGACGGTATAAATAAAAGAGGAATCAGAATAGCAACAAAATCCCTTATTTTACAGCTGCACTCTCTGCCTCATCTGATTAACACTAAAGAAAGTTACTTAAAAACTAAACAAACAAAACAAGAAGAAAGAAACCTGAGTATGTATTGTAGAAATGTAGAAGACAAATAAAATATTTTTTCAAATGTAATTACTTTTAATATATGCTTGTGGAAGGTCTGATACTATGTATGCTGTCTCTGTAATTTTTGCTGTAAATAACTTGGGACAGTGAAGACACTGATTTTTTCTATGTCTCTGTTTAAGCATAAGACTTTGTAATGATTTTTTTTAAAGAGCAAAAACATCAAAGAGCAAATTATGTACTTGCTTCCTGTAAGTGTAATGTACTCTTCAGTTTTTATGGAAACTGATTGTAATAGATAAAGCCTTTTGACCAGCCGTTGATGTTTAGTGTATACTTCTGTTTGTAATGGGGAAAAAAGAAAAGATGGGACCGTCAATGAAACATGATCCCAGTGAGTCTGTACAGTAAGTATTGTATTAATACCTGCAGACTGCGTTTGACTAATATAATTTGAAGAAAGATTGCTCAAGCAAATAATGTTTCCTTGCAGCATATGGCTTTTATGAATCCTTCTGGCATGAATTATATTAATAGAAACATTTCTTTCTTTCCAATGAGCAAAATATTTTTGTATGCCTTTAATTTCTTATTCAAATTTGAGGTCAGGTCACTCATTAGCTGTAATCCGAAGCCATAACTGACCTTCACCAAATACATGTTTTAAAGATCATAATAGAAAAATAAATTCTGTCCAGTTTATCAACAGCTATACTAACACAGGCAGGAGCATAAATAACACGCAAAGTATTTGGATGCTTTTCCGGCATCCCAATATGACTTTAATGGCTAGTATTTTATGATTACCAATTTATAAAAAAGAAAAAAAAACATAACTAAAATAGATATTTAGATTTAAATGAAACTTTCTAATATTTTTGAAATATCCCTGAAAATGCTTCCTTGCTTTTAGGATTATGAGAGAAACTGATTTTTCGTATACTTCCCACTTTCAAATATCTAATGTTTTTATCCTATTTCCAGTTCATTTTGTTAGAGTGAAATGAGATGTTAAGTCCCAGATCTCCAAGCTCTGAGCTATTTGGTGCTTGGCTGTAGCTATATTGTTGTAAATCAATTTGATTTGAATTTTGGGGGTGTGTTGTTTGCTACTTGATAAGCATGCTTACCGCTGCTGGTAACACATAAGAGTTGCATTGCCTGTCAAGAAGTGTGATAAAAAACAATCAAATACAATACAATAACACGCAAAATGAATCACTCTCAAAAGCTGAATAAAAATTCCTTTCTAAAATCAAATGCCTCATAGAGTCATCAGTGATTTTTTTTTTTTTAAACCTTAATTGTATAATAATTATGATATATCTTAACTGGCTTGTAGATGCAAAAAGCAAAACTGCAAATGAACCACGATATACTGGATAAAAATCTGGCTCCATTGAAACCAGTGGCAAAATCCCTTACTGATTTCCATGGAGCCAGGAGTTTGTCCAGCATTTTTACATCTGCAATCTTCTTCTGATTTTCTCCCTTGTTTAATATAACTGACCTAATTTATGTGTATGTGAGTAAAAATACAGCCTGATTCATTTAGAAAGTGACTGTTGAGGGTTTTCTTTTTTATCATGAATTTCGTAGGACCAGCATCCCTGTCAAATGAAAAGGTTCTATATTACTTTAGAATGTAATAGATTTTTGTCTTATTTTATGTCCTGTAAATTATTAGTTCAATACTGTTAGCTTTCCATAATAATGCACACATGATTTTTGAATGTTTTCTGTAAATGACAATCAATGTTGATGAAGTTCCTTTCTTTAATGCAAAATTAAAAAAAAAAACCTGTATAAGAAAATAAGCTCTGTTGTGTCACTTTTTTCCCCCATCCCTTTAAATTACCTAGATCTATCAGAAAAAGGTACAGTGTGTGCATTTCCAAAAGAGAAGAGTAAAAGCAAAAACCTAAACGTCAAGACTCTCTAAGTATTTTCAGGTTTCTCTTAACCTATTGAATTAAGTATAACATCTTGCTCCACCAATGCACCAAAAGTGTCTCTGTTTTGCAATTTAAATTAGAGCTGCAACTTTTGAATATGCAAATTGTTGGATTTATTCGTTTATTTCTCTATTTATTTTGGGGAAAGCCTCAGCTAGTAGAAAAGTAAAACAAGACAAGAGACACTTGCATGAACACAAACTGCACAGTAATGTTATAGAAGGTTATCTCATTTGAAAGAAGATACTGTATTTAAAATAAATTATAAATATATCAAATATTTTTTAAGTCTGTGTATATCCGGTAATAGTTAATAGTGAAGGATGGAACAGAAAATGCTAGCTGTTGAAGCTGAAGATGGTACCTTTCAAAGATATATCTTTTCATTTTTAGGACCCTAAATTTAAATTAGGAGTAAATTTTAAAAGACAATATCCCAAGGCCTCATTTTGCAAACTTTTAAGCACATGTCTATAGTGTCACTGACATCAGCAGGATCAATGCATACAGTTAAAGACAGCTGTATGTTTAAATGTTTCTTGCATCACAATGCAAGCAAGCAGGTTTGGGTTCTGAGATGCAGTAGGTGCAGCTTGACATGATAAGATTTTCAAGTCCTAGATATTTAAGAGTCATTTGGAGATTTCACATCCATCTGAAATAATTTCAGATAAATGTAATAAGGAGTTCATATATAAACGTTTATTTATCAGATATTATGAAGCTGAACACTTTACTAGCCATGTGAAATAAATGGACTGTTGTATTTACATGTTGCAAAACAGGGAACCCTGCAAAGATACTGTTGGTTTTTAAACATGTAGTGTCACAGTGTCAGAGGTACTCATTCTATACTAACCTGTGGGGTTTTCAGTTAGAAAATCAGAAGCAGTGATTTTTAAAACAATATCAACAGATTTTGTGTAGTTCATGGTTCCTTACTGTTTTTCTCTCTTTGATATTTGAAGACTACCTTATCTTTCTAGTCTGTCTAGGGAAAAAAAAAAAAAAAATTAGTAAAATATTCACTTTTCCTGAAAGACAGAAACAAACTTTCATGGGTTCTGACTGGCAAATAGCACAGTAATCAACACTTTGTGAGAAGACAAGTAGAACATTATTTTGAAACATAGTTATATGAAACTCTTACAGGGCATCGCTTACTACTCTGTTGTGCCAGTTAAATGTCAATGTAAATGTCAGTGTGCCCAGGACCACAATAGATTTACTCCTCTCTGTATGAACTATTCTATACCTTTTGCACATTACAGTTTCTTAAAGGTAGATGGATTAATATAAGCTTTCAAGAAAGACAGTGGTGAAATGCATTAGATAAAACAACATGAAATAACAATAGCTGTCAGTCCCAGAAGGATTATATATTTACAGGTATTCACTTAATTACAAACCCATCCAAATGCAGCCTTCCGGATCATAATGTGTCATGGATATATTCAACCATAACTTACTGTGCACTTTGAGCAACATCTTCATAACAGGAACTGCCTCATGAAATGTGAACAAGATCCTAAAAATAGTCCAGCATTTGTACTGGACAAATCAAAAACTGGCTAACCAATTTTTCTGCCTCGATACCTTCTTACTCCTCCACTGTACTTCCCACCCCCATCCCCAAGAGAAATCTTAAAAAAAAAAATCTTTGAAAACTGGATTTCAGGTTGCTTGGGGAGGACAAAGACTGATTTGTTCTGCTGCAGGTGTGGAATGCCTCTTCATTATGGAAGGCAGCTGTAATTTTGATGTTAAAGGCCATGCTTCTGTTCTGGAAAATGTTTGCTTACCTTCCTACTTATGCAGGAGTTTTGTTGTAGCTTTAATGATCTGTTTATATGAGAGAAATGAGACATACAGAAGACTTAAGAGCTTCAATTAGTCCTGATGAAGGGACTCTGCTCTCAGAAGGGTTTTATTCCATTATATTGAATAGGCTAATAAAAATATTATCTCCCCCTACAGACACAGACATGCATTACAGCTGTGTGTGCAGCTATGTTTCTTAAAAAATCTGAGCAAATCTTTCATCCAGGTGTTCCACCTGTAAGGGCTCAATTCGTTTGGTCCTGTTTGCATTGCTCTTGGGTACCTTGCTTGACCTCCACCTGCTGCTGCTCAGGGTATCAGGTCTCTCATAGCTCTGCCCAGTATATGGACATTTTGGATAACCTAGGACAACTCCAGTGTAACTGTACTGGTGTTCAGGTGTCCATAGAGAGTTTAAGTGTCTAACATATGTACTTCATATGAAAGCCTGGAATTTTGCATGTATGAAAGCAAGCAGATTAGGCACCATCAGTGATTTAGAAATAATTCTTCTGATTTCCCTTCAAAATCCCCACAACAGTAACCGCAGTACAGAGCTTAAGAGACTACTTCCATGATCAGCAGACTCAGCCCAGTCCTAACAAAGCTGGTGTGTAATATGCTTCCATTTCAGCTAATTAACTAATAGCAATTTTGAGCAAATGTTGAGCTTGCCTGGATTTTTTTCAGATTAATAAAAGCCTTTATCAGAGGGCTTTAAAATTGCATCCTCTATCCCCCTGTTTTTGTTGCATTTTAGCATTCAAAAATGCATTCAGTTACAAAGATGGCATCACTAAAATTGCAGTAGTCATTGATGAGCTTTGCAATACTCCTCTAAATGACTCAGTGACTGACATAGGCAAGGTTTAGCATATCCTTTGCTTCAGATGACGACCAAACACTGTGAAGTTTTACCAAGAATATGTTGGTATTGCTCTCTTACCCATAAAAATTTCCTGTTGGTTTAGAAGTTAGATTTCTCATTTACTAGGCTTCTAATTGGCACCCGAATTTTCTTCTTGAGGCAGCGCACTCAGGAGCACTGTGATATCAAATGGGAAATAAGACCGCTGGCTGGGAGGTGATGATGTTAGGATACATCCTCTTTAAAAGGCCACACTACCCTAATCAACATACCCATCTTCTCACTACAAAAGGAAAAGGAAATTTAATTTTATTTTTCCAGGTTACAAAATAGGTTTTTGCACAGTGCTTTGTACTGGCTGTTTCTGGAGACACTCCCAGCAGATGTGTAGGGGAATAGAAGATTTCTCCCTTTTGTTCCTCAGCTCGTGTATTTGCCTGCTATGAATACTGAACTACCATGTGTTACACTTCAGGGTAATTTAAAAAGGGAAGTACTTTTCAGGGGCATTCCTCTATTTCTCCCTCTTCTAAAGGTTCTTTGCAATCATATTATTCATTTTCTTCTCTGCTCTCCCTGCCTTATAACAGAGCAGAGGTTGAAGGCCATGCTTTTGAGGAGTCCATGGAGAATCAATGGCATTAACTAGTGTGTGCTTTTTAAGCTCATACCCTATCCAAAGAAATCAATACCTCCTCCATGAGCTTAAAGCTAGACCTGTGCTTAAATAACTGTCTGAACGTAGCCATCCATGCACTTCAGGAAGTGCAGAACATTTTACCAGCCAAAAGCTTTGCAGGAAAATGCTGCTTTAAGAAATTAATATTTTCAGTCCACGAACTAAATTGTGATACTGTTATATAGCTGATTAAGAGGCCTGATGGAAAATGGAACACAACACCAAGTTTAAACACTATGTTTTGGGAATGCTGCCTCTGATCACTGACGACTCCTGTCGTTTTAGGCAAGCAAATGATTTGGCATCTGTATATCTATTTATCTGTTTCTTGGCACTTTTAAGGTATAAGCACTGTCTATACTGTAAGGTTTCCAGATGTTATCAAATAAACCCATACTGTCTTGGCAATGACTACCTCGTTCTCTTGCTGCCATCTGGGTTACTAATGAAATCCAGTCTGCCTCTCTCCAAGGTGAGTTATCGTTCCAGTGTCTCAAAGTGACTTGTTCTGTGCAAGTTAGTCTGAACTGTAACAGCATTTTCATCCTTAAGGGAAAATCCTGCAATCCTGTCATATCACTGAAACAGCATGCTGAGAAGCTGCGGCTGTTTGCGAATCAGGGTTTAAAGTTATTGCTCTTAACCTTCAATGCTGCGTACTAAAGGATATCCGGCTCTGCTAAGATGTACACTACGCATTCTCCAAACACTACCAAAGAATAGATGCTATGCCTTTTCACATCACTGAGTAGACTTCAAAATCTTTGTATGAAATAAGAAATCCAAATGTCTTATTCTCTTTTAGTTTGAAAACATTCAGTGACTACAATCAAAATATGCTTTGCTCTTTCAGTAGTGTTGAACCTTTAGCCCCCAGGCAGAGATGTTTTCCACCAAAAAACTCTTTGAGGGCATTTGTGACTGATGCTAATAAAGGCATACGCAGTCAAAAGAGAAGGGGAAAAAAAATGCAATTAGTGTTAGATCTTGTGTTCTTTAAGTGAAAAACAAAATTCTCCTGTGGGCATAGTTTTCTTGTGAGGAATATTGCATTGAAAGGTAATAGAAAATTCTATGAACCTGATGCATTTTTTTCATTAAATTTAAAAGAACGTAGTATGTCTTTTAATATTATTCCATAGAAGGAGTAGGAATCAGAACACATAGAAGACTGACAACAGAAGTTCCATTGAAACTTATTCAGTCATTTAATAGCTGTATACAACTCATTATTTGTTATCAAGTGTGACCAAAAATTTTTCCATCATGTGCCTGCATCAAAAGCATAGAAAATAACTCTGATTCTTACATTTTAAATTTGCAGACTTGATCCACTCGAGCTAATGGCTGGTCTCTGTTGGCTGAGTTTGGGGCATTAACAGCTTTTACCAGTATCTTTTTAGGCAGTTTCCCAAGAGCTTCTCTTTCCAATATTGTGTTGAACTTAGACCTCTGTCAGAGCTGCTGTAATGTTCTTTCCAATATGGAGCAGCATTGCAATACAGAGAGTCACTGACACATTACCCTCTGTTGGAAAGATCAACTTATAGTAAAATTATTAATTTTATCCTGTCTCCAGCAAAGAGATGGAGGCAGGAGTGCCTCATGTTGGAGTGATCTGTATTGTTCCATTAGAAATTGTGTTTTTCCAGTATTAAGCAGACAAAGTATCCATGCAATCATATGCTTCAAATGCCACCATTGTGTAATTTTTAGAGTTTTTTAAATAATAATCATTTATTTACTGGTCACAGGGATTCCCTTAGAAAACATTTGTAAGTAAACTGCAGAAAAATAAGAGTACATGAAACAAGGAAGGGTTGACATATTTGACAGTCAAGATCACTCATTTCATAGGAATAATAACCCATAGTTACTCTGAAATCAGCAGCATTATTTGGCAGTGATGGAACTGAGGGCAGAAAATCATCATATGTGTATAAAATTTACATGACTAAATGCATACAGAAACTACATGGCTTAAAGTGTAAAATAAACTAATGTCAGGCTAGAAATTTTTATAGCCGCTACCGAACACTAGATTTTCTGCATAAATTCAGTCTGCTTAAACTAAAAAAATTCTCACTGAAGTCCAGGCTTCAGACATTGGCTGCACAAACCCACAGAGTGAATAAAAGAACACCTCTGTCATATGAAGGTTGTTTGCTGAATTTTGTTTCTCATCTGCCTTTGGCCAAACAGCTTGCAGACTGGTATGATGCCAAGGAAACACTCAGAGAAGGTGGGAAACTTTTTATCTCATCATCTTTCATCATCACATATGCTGGTCCTTTGTCACTGATCTTATTGAGAACTGTAGCCTAAGCAGGAATTTCCAGCCCATAGGTCAAATGCAAGCCATTCAGTGTGTTGGTCTGTGTTGTTGCCCCTGTGGCAGTGCTTTTTAGCCTTGGAAGGGAGCTGTAAAAAGGTGGCTTTGAAATAGCATTCACTGAAGCTGGGTTAAATTCCACTCCTTATGAAATTTGGATTACATTCCTAAGATACTTTCATAGTAATCTACTTCTAACTGCAGCCCTGAAAGCCCAAAAAGATATGGTTGTATAGCACCACTCACATGAAATTATTAAAAAAAAAAAAAAAAAGAAATATTCTTTTCATCACATCTGGCTGAATACCTCCATGGACATGCTGCAGCCCCAGCAGCTAGGTAGTACAAGTGGATCCCCATGGAAACATCTGTATAAGTTCCAAAATTAACACTTTGCTCTCAGAACCCAGCAATCTGAGTGTGCCGTGTAACTCCACGAGTAGCTCTAAGCTCGGCTCATCAATGCCACTGGGAGACTGTGCAACAATCCTGAATAAGTCACAACATTGTTCTTCCTTCCCTGTGTTTTTCATTTCTTTTTTTGGGTAATCACAATGCTAACCAGCTGAATATGGGTGAAATGTATCGGAACCTGTGTTCCTGCAAAATCTTGTGTTTGACTGAGCTCATTTCTAGATGCAGAGTTGTCATTTGGAGACTTGCTCTGCTGAAGTATGTTGATGAGAAACAGAGGATGCAGTGAAAGTGTAGCGTTTCTGGAATAAATGCTTGACATAGGGAGACAGTAAAGTTTAGGGAAACATGGGAGAGGTGAAGTAGTGTAAAGATATCAATGGCAAACAAGAGGTAATGAAGTTCAGTAAGAAAATGGAGCCACCACTCTAGTTCGGGAGCTACACCACTCCAAATACTCCAGAAGAGTCCCCCAGTTTCCCCTCTCAGTGAAATCTAGTTTAACTCTCTGTGGTTCTTCAGGTTGAATTTGAACCTTCCTGAAACAATGAGCGCTGCTCATTTAACTCCAGTAGGAGCAGATAACTGTCAAGTCCACTATCATGTCCTCATCACATACCTATCCCATCTCCAACTGCCCTGAGGCTCCTTCTGTGAGTAACTGGGGTCCATCTGAGTAGTTGCCAAGTGTGAATAGATACAGATGAGTATTTGCAGAGATGAAGTCCCACTTGTATTATAAAATGGTCTGAAACAAGCATTGGTAAGAGGTCATAGGCTTTTGAAAGGCATTATTGTGTATTCCTGCAACAGAGAGACACTTGAGAGGTGCAAATTTTCTGTGGAAGTTTCTCCCTCCTTCTCAACAAAAGCCACCTACTGCCCATTGACACGCTACATCTTTGTGCCACAGTGTAGCCCACTGTCAGGCAGGACTCCTGCCCATGACTGCGCTAGCACAGCTACTCAGCTTCTGGACTTGCATCCAGCTCACAGAAGGAGCAGCATCTCTCCCCTCCCCCACCCCTCCTGGTAAGACTCAGCCCTCAGAGATGTTCCCCAGCATCCCCTGCTCTCTCAGTGGGCAAAGGTGGATGGTGATTTGTCCCAAAGTGTCTTTCATTCTTCTCTTTAAAGGTAATGTAAGAATTACATCTCTGGTCTTCACCTTCTGGTGAAGACAGATGCAGACATTTAATGTCTCACAGGTCACCAGCATCCACTCTGCTGCTTTCTGGGTGCTATTGATTGTGGCAATGGCAGCAGTGAATGTGTGCTGGTCCCTGCACCACATGGTTCACAGGCTGACACATTAACCAAAGCCCCCCATCGTCTCTCACACTGACATTTGCTAGGAAATATCGATCAGAGTTTTGAGGTTGCAATGTGACAAGAAAGGCTCCTCCTAGGGCATGAAGGGTCCCTGTAGAGGACCCAGCGAGCACAATAGTTCCTGCTCAATAACCTGGGCAGTCTTGGACAGGAGTCTCTGGTTCCTGATGGTCAGGCCAGAAACAGCCCCTTCTGACCACATCATCTATGGAAGAAGTTGATACCTCTGTCAAAAGCCTTCAGTCTGAGAAGGCCTAAGTTATCATAAAGACTGTTAAACTGCTGTTCAGTTTTGTCTTCATCCCATCTCCCAGCTTCTTTCCAAGTCAGAGAGTCAGAAGCAGATAACAACATGAGAGGGCACTGGAAAATAACTAGGAAAGAAAGCATGCAACATAGCATCTGAAAAGCTGAGGACTCTGTAGTGTGTCCTGCCTGATGTGGAATGGAAAGTGCTTTTACTACCTTCCACTGGTAGGAAAAGAAAACTCTCCTCTCACAGCACCTTCATCAGAGGGGAACAATTGCCTCCATATTTAATGCAGCCCATAATCAAACCAAGTCATCATTGTTCTGCTTGGAGACAGGAGCGTACAAGGTTTTTAGGGTGATGTTACTGAGTCTTTAGTAGACATCAAAGATTTTCTCAGGAGAAGGGGGAAAAAAAATAAGCCGAGCCCTGTTTAGTAATGAGCTTACAATTAAAAAACAAATAAATACATCTTGGTTGCTTCCCACCTTCAAAAGCCTTGAAAGAAAATAAGCTGCATAGCTGCATTCAAAGTGGTATTAATCATGCTCAATCTATTTCCCCTCTCACTGCAAATCAGTGCAGTTTTCAGCTAACAAGAATGGGTGCCCTACTTGAGCCGACAAACCCTATTCCCCCTGGTAGGAGAGACACTTAGCATGGCATTACCATCATTACATCCCAAGGTTAAAGGCAATGAAACTCCAGGAGTGGCAAAGTCAAATCAGTTCAATTGTCTGATTGTTCATACTCATGAAGTAGTGAGGCTGGCAGGGGTCCAGAATAAAACTTAGGGCTTTCCAGAGGAGCTCCTTTAAGGTAATTCATTGCCCTCTGCAGTAGCTTAAATCAGAAGGGCTAGAATGGTCACAGTAAATGTGGCTCCTGACATTTCTTAAGAGCAATATTAGCAGATAGCCAGCTGCTAGGCCAGATGTCAAAGGTGCATTAAGAGCACTTGGTTTTGATCTAACCCATTCCCAAGTAGTAGAATGGATTTGGCTTTGAGCAATGCAATAAAAAAAGATTGTGATTAATGAAGCAGTACAACTTAATAACATAAGTTGACTCCCGCTTCCTTCTCTCTGGCATTTTCACTGTCCACAAAGCAGTTCTTTTACTTACCAGCAGGGACATGTAAAATGTTAATCATCAATCTGTGGGCCATTAAAGAAGTTGCTTTTCCTTTCTCAACTTGAAAACCAGGAGGGAAGGATAATAGGTTTGGTTAACAGAGCTGTTCAGATAATGGAGAAGTTCAAAGAAAAGCTTTCATGGAGTCAGCATGGGAGCTCGGTGCTTTAATCCATCCTTCTTACTAACTTGAGTTCAACATCTAGGTTGGGACTGGAATTCAGGATTGAGATGGAGGAGAAGGAGTCTTTCTCTTTATTGGATGTTCAAATTCAGCACGGCCTAGAACAGCAAAGGACGAAAGGATATTAATCCTTGTGCCTTATCATTTGAGCAGAGGGCACACTGACAGAAATCACCAGCTAATGTCTACATTTTTGGACTTTCCACTAGGTAATGAAGTAAAATGCATGCAATCGCAAATTCAAGAGAGAAAACTAAATAGAACACAGTATCTAATAAACATTAGATATTTATAGCAAGAAGTGAGGATATAGAGCTCTCTCTGTACTCATTAGACTGGTACAGAGAGCATCATGCACAGAAAACATTTCTGTATAAGCTTGAGCTTGGAAAATTGAAGTGACTGACAATACTAAGAACAGGCTTCCTGCAGCTCTATAAGCTATCTTGCAATCTGGGTGAAGGGAACACCAGTTCTGCTGCTCCAAGGAGAGGAAGGGGATGCAATTATTCCAAATATCAAGAATTATTGGGAGTCAGCTCCTAAGCTATGACAGTTAATGGGCCCTGGAGATACTACCAAAATCAAGAAACCTGTCAAAAGCTCAGTTCACCTGCACCTCAAGCTGGATTCAGGCTACAAGTCTGTCCTCCCAGGGCATCTAAACTTGCCTTAACTGCTGTGTTTGAATCCTCACCTTCAGATGAGCTCTAGTATGAGATGTAGGTCCAAAAAAAGAAAAAAGGCTTTTCACACTACCAGATGCTCTTTACAAGTAACTTATTTATTTTGTGTATTAAGCATCACATTTCAGAGCTTATTAGCCAAGCAATAACCTTTAACTACTTGGAAAAAACCTGTAGCCTCACATTGAAAGTTGCTGCAGTGAATTTTTCTGAAAATACAAGTACCTGATTCCTAACACCATTACAGTAATTATATCACAACTTCAGATGACTTACTTCAGCATGCCCCTGAAGGAAACAGCAAGCTTACCGAACAAGAAGGGTTTGGATTCAGGTGGAGGTAGCTAACTGCAAGGCTGCACTTCCTAACACTGTGAGGCTGGAGATGAAAGATCTTTTCCTTTCTCCTTCTCACTCACTTTGTTTTCTTATTGTTTATTATTTTATTTCCATATATTTTTATCTTTTTCTGAACTGAATAGTAAACATCCATAAGGTCTTTTACTTTTATAGTGTTTTTGAGGCTTGGGGAGGAATGGTGTTGTTGGGCTTTTTGTTTGGGTTTTTTTTAGTAACACAGATGCTTGCTAAAGGAAATGGTAATTTTACAAGATCTGTCAAATTTTAATTGGAAAGCTGGCACCAGCACTGTCTATAATTTCTTCCATGTTGTGGACCTCGCATACTGCAATTAAATGTCATTGCTGCACCCTTGATGTCAGTTTTCTGAGAAGAGGAGAGGGATCTCGTTGTAAGTCCATATTTCCCTTTCCACATTTGTGCTACAAGTCCCTGGGCCACAGACTCCAGTGCTGCACTCAGGCAGGTAGGTGGACTGATCTGTGAAGAAGGGATTTATACCCAAAAGTGAATGCCGCAAAACACAGGCGCATATTTTGCAGTTTATAATTTAATTTTCTAACAACAGGCATGACAATCTCAAAAAACCCTCATAACAGGAATTTTGGATGTTGTTTGTTGGGTTGTTTTTTTTTTTTTTTTGGGGGGGGGGGGTTGGTTTTTTTGGTGTCCCTGTGTGAACCACAAGTCTGCTTATTTGTAAGAAGAGAACAATGACAAAAAACCCAAACTTATGCTATTGGAGTACTCAGTTATGTAAACAGTGCTGGTTAGATGTGGTACCAAGAAGCTACTGGATATGAGCTTTGCAAAAAAATAATGCAGGTTTCTCATAGTTCAAGCCCAACCTCACATAAGCAGCAGTATTGGGAAGCCAAGTGCAACTGCTGTGCAAATTATGTGCCTGATCCTAGAAAACAGAACAAAAGGTTTTAGCACCCAAGTAAACACAAAGCAAACCAAAGGGTTAATCATTTCCAGATAATAGTATGTGTTTCTGTTTGAAAATGTGCTTTTTTTGTCCTCTGTATTATTTCAACAAACAGGCGGATGCTTAGTTTGCCCACCCTTAAAGAACAGAGATGCCAATGGAAGACAATTTACTTACTTTATACTATTATGAATGTCTAAGTGTAGGAATTGCCTCCCCCAGCATCAAAATGCAATCTGTGGTGAAGAGCACATCAGATTTTTGGTAATTTTCAGCAGGAAAAAAGAACGGTATGTACTACTCCTGCTTTATGTGCATGAAGAGCCCAGCTTGGTTCTTAAGTCTTATTTACAATAATTTTAAAGTAAGAAAGATGAAAAAGAAAGAAAGAAGCAATGAGATGTGGCAAACAAGCATGTGGGAGGTTCATGAAAAGATTGATGTATGGGTGCTCCAATGTGCATTACTAGGGTGTTGGCTGAACTAATTAAAGCAGGTTTCCTGCAGAGTGAATGTTACCATCGTGCCCTGGAAGGAACTGTGTGTGCTGTTCCTTCCAGGTTCAAGGTGTTCAACAAAGAAAAGGTCATGTAGGCAGACCTATCTAGGGCCAGGACTCTGAGATAAACCATTCCATGAAGGACGCAGAGAGGATGCTTGATGTCTGCCAAACTAAGGCACACATTTGTGCTTAACATTTTGGTCACACTTGGAAAATTAATAAGAGGAGCGGTTTTCCTATATCACATGATTCTCTGTTTCGCAAGAGCAAGAGGATCATTCTACCACCACCTCTGAGAGAGAGTTAAGGTTCAGTTTGCTCAAGAAAATAGTAATGATCTTGTAACGAGAGTTACAGCACTTACAGAAGGTACTGACTGGAAGACAGCAATCCCAGTGAAACAGCTGAGAGAAGAAATATCAAAGGAGGGCCCCAAAGAGACAAAGGAAATCACGCTTTTTTTAAGATTTCCATTCCTTTTTTGCAGTCCCGTACAACATGGTGGCCCATTTCTGGCTACAAAACTTTTCATCTGGCTTTCAAAAAAACCAAGCTGTTGAGAAAAGAGCTAAAATTTTATTATAGTAGTAAAAAGTTTCAGGTTGCTTCCCAAAAGCACCAAAGAGGTTTCAGCCCATGGATAAAAGTGCAGTAGTCTAGACGTCTATGCAGAAGAACAAAAAACTTTGTGTTTGCATTCAAACAAATTCCACAAAGCAACGCAGTAGCAGCTTGCTCACCTGTTTGTTGTTTTGACTACATGATCCCAAGGTGAAGCAGAAATTCCCCACTGTCTCTTCCCTTTGTGGTCAGCCCAAAGCGTCATGATTAAGGCCAGGACTCAAATGTTCAGATAGGATCCAGGACAGGACCCCATGGGAGGGAGTTAGTGAGGTAGATAAGGGGATGAAAGCTTATGGGCAGAGTGAAGCCACAGTTGCTGAAGTATGTAAAAGGAGAGTGAGGTATGGGAAAGGTTGCTAAAATGAGACTTTCAGTTAGATTATGCTCCAGAAGACCAAGAGTGCATGATAGAGAGCAGAAGGTGAGGAATGGTAGTATGAACCACATAACATGAATGTCATGGGTAAGAGTAATAGCCTGAGAGTGAAGTGAAGGAAGCTGGGGCTGGATTTCTGTGATTGGTAAGGGAGGTTATAGGATTAGAGACTAGAAGAGACTTGAAAAATATATCCTATTAACTAAAAAGTAATGCAAAAGCGAGCCTTTATTGTGGAGGTACTATGCCCTAAGAAAAAAAGTCCTGATGCCCACCTAACGGTAGACAGTGGCAGTAAATCAAAATCTTTAGTGGCTGTCCAGTAATTAAAATTGCGCATCCCTGATGTGCTGGTTTCCAGTTCTTCCTCCTAGCAATCAAACACAGTTCATGGAGAAAGGTATAAAACTTAAAACTATTGTTGCATTCCTGACTACTGTGCTTCCATAGATCTGGACCTATAGATCTGTTACATTTAAAGGCCAAAATCCCCCACAATTTCATTTTTATTCACGTAAATAATTGTGTTATATTAATTAAATGGAAGCAAGAATGTACGTAGGTGAAAGTAATTATCTGAAATTTGCTGGCGCACAGAGGGTAAACAACCAGCTGTCTGACTTCTCTCTTGGGATCCGTAAGGTTTCCAATTACTGTACACATTCATGCAAAGGAAAAAGACAGCAAATCCATTCTGTGCTGATACTTAGCCTATCCAATTTGTTTCATAATGATCTATTATGTACTTAAAGGATAGTAATATAGATGTGTCTACAGAAATTTAATTTGATCAGTTCTCTATGTACATGTCCAGAAAGTCTATTAATTTTAGATCAGTATCATAGAATCATAGAATGGTTTGAGTCAGAAGGGACCTCAGAGATTTAGTTCTGACCCCCCTGCCATGGGCACGGATACCCTCCACTAGACCAGGTTGCTCAAAGCCCCATCCAACCTGGCCTTGAAGACTTTCAGGGATGAGGCATCCACAACTTCTCTCAGCCACCTGGTCCAGTGCCTCACAACCCTCATAGTAAAGAACTTCTTCTTAATATCTAATATAACTCTACCCTCCTTCAGCTTAAAGCCATCACCCCTTGTCCTGTCACTACACTCCCTGATAAACAGTCCCTCTCCAGCTTTCCTGTAGGTTCTTTCAGATACTGGAATTAGGTCTCCCTGGATTCTTCTCTACTCCAGCCTAAACAACCCCAGCTCTCTCAGCCTGTCTTCATAGGGGAGGTGCTCCAGCCCTCTGATCATCTTTGTGGCCCTCCTCTGGACTCACTCCGACAG
>VXBL01002371.1:0-72231 GCA_013400195.1 Aramus guarauna | reverse complement strand
TTTGGCAAAATGAATAGTATAATCTAATAGGAGAATGGTGAGGATTTTCCACAAAAATAACCTTATAAAACTATTTTTAAAAAGATAAAAAGCAAGAAGAATGTATTCAAGATGCTCTCAGGTACTGAAGGCATCTCAGCTGAACATGGTGCAGGTGATTATTTCAATGCCATCATCAATATCATAAACAGTATAAAAACTGGGAACATATAACTTCTAATTCGTATTTGTACATAGACATTTTCTAAATATACAAAATCAAATAGTCCCCTTACGTATTAAAATTTACTATCAACTGTGGTGGAAATATGTTTTTGTTTCTTATTCAAGCATAAAGTTTTCTGTTGACTTACATTTCAAGATTAGGTATTTCTACTCAATTCAAAAGTACAAAGTTGCTTTAATGATGTAATCTGTAATACAACATTAGATGTATCAGAGATATTTTTGCTGAGCATTTCATTTCAATCTTTTTTCTAGAAAAATAATATTGCACATAGTTGATTTTTGTGCTTTGTGAACTTCTACTGAAATCAGATTACATCAATAGAAACAGATGCAAATGCTGCAAAAGCATACATATAATTGCACCGTTAGACAAAAGTTCTACATGTAGCCTGAAATAGACAACAAGAAATTGAATACCAAATGGAATATATTATTCTTTGTGTCTTCTAAAACCTTTGTTGCCAGTTACAACTCTAAAACATTCTGAAGCTAAAATATTATAAAGGTAGGCAGGTCCTGGTTAAAAGTTGAATAACGTTGAAGGTTATTCTTTATGTTTGTGTTAAAGATCATAGATTTATCAATTTCATCAACTCAAAATGTAGATCAAATAATCTAAGCCTTCATTGTTCACCTTTCTCTTGATATGCGAAAAGAATGTAAGGTAAAGCCCCCACAAAATTTTTCAGTCTACCTGCTATATAATTGACTGTTGTTTAAACTACTAATTCATTAGTCATACATTCTTGCTTTGTCTCTGTATCAAAATCAACAATAAAGAGAAAGAAATATTTCTGCAATTTCCTGGAGAGCCTCCTATGCCCAAGGAAAAGTGAGCATGAGGCTGAATGGACTCAGCCTCTGAAAATGAATGATTTGCATGTGAGTATGCATCCAGTTTACTGAATCCATTTACTAAAGAGCAAAGACAGAAACATGAAATCACTCCCCCTTGGAAATATGCTTGTCACAGTTATTTTCCTAAGAAAACACAATTTGGAACCATAATCCACATTAAAAAAAAAAAAAGGCACTGATGAGACAGTTCATCCAGCTAAGGGGTGACCTGCTCCTAGCTATTCACTGAACTGTACGAGAGAGACCAGCATAAAAGCTTGGAAGTGGAGTAAATACATTTTTTTTATTCCTTGCCTACAGGGTCTGTCGAGGGCAGACAGACGCTGCACTCAGACACTGCATTTTGTTCTTTTGGACTGACCCATGGCAGCGGTAAGGGGCAGGTTTTTGAGCACGCAAACACATAGGCTCTGCTCGCAGCCACCGCGTCACAGCCGCGTGTCATACTCCAAAGGCTCGTCTGCATCATCAGCTTCTCTGGTGCTTGTCTCCATTTCTGTTTCAAAGGCTGGACTGAACCTTTCCAGTGGGTAGTCATTTCTTCTCAAATCTATGGCAAAAAAAATAAATTCAGCAATGCAGCCAAATAAATGTTCGAAAAGCACGTACACCCCAGGCAGTGTCCAAACCAGTGACTGGTGGCAGCCTGTTAGCTCTTTCCAGGAGGAAGAAAATCAGCAGCACAGCAAATCAGGGCCAGGGGGATGAGAGCCCTGGGAGGGACCCAGAATGGTGTGACCTGATATGAATGAACCTTCCTTGACTGTATTCAGCTGATTTTCCCCTCTATTTTCTCTAGCTGCCGCAGACACAAATAATAAAAAAACCAATAACACTGCAGTTTCTGTTTCAGAATCAAACAGCAATTATTACTCCATGTAGGCACTGAAAGGAAGGAGCTTTCCCCTAGAAAAAAATAAGTGGGTGGAAATTCATCCAGAATAGCAGTCTGTTTTGGCTTTGAATCTTTAAAATCCGCCCCACATCAAACAGAGGCACATTCTATCAAATCTAACATGAACAACAGGCAATCCAGCTAAGCAGAAATAAGGACTGCAGTGTATAGGACCCTATCCCAGGGCCAGGAAACCTCCAGTGAGATTTTCCCTGGCCAATGCACTGCCAATTTTTAGATCGTTACTCTTTCTCATTCTAAAAATTATTGCTGATGTTATCTGTAGCTGTAGTGATGACCCTGGAAAATGAGCTGCCATTTTGCAAAGCAAAGGAAACATTTCAATGGGTAGAGGTTTTCATGCTGAATGCTAAGACCAGATTGATGGGCTCCAACCCTTACGCAGTTGCTGGGCAAAAGAGCAAAGTAAAAGAGCAATATTCTCATATCCGCCTTTGCACAGAGACAGTGCCTGCTATCCTCTCAGCTCAAGACAATTTTGGTATTTGAGTTATAGCATGTCTAGACCTTTACTTCTTTGCACTTAAAAAGTAATACATAGATTAAAAATTAATCTTTACTTTGCATACCAGGAAGTTTCAGCCTCCTGCAGCAAGAGTTACAACGATGCTTTGTGATGAAGTTTCTTATTGCACCTTCTCCTAGGTTTGCTGGTCCAAATACCATCTTTCCAGATCTAAAAGAAATATTATTGAATAATCAATGTACTCTAAATAAAGCCATTGTAGGGGACAGAGTTAATGATGTTTTCGGGTTTTTTTTAAATCAGAGATGTTAGCCCTTTGTATAAAGATAATCAAAGCTCAGCATACATCACAAGTTTCTTAGCTCTGGGACACAAAAACTGTCAATTCTGGTAAAGTATTAGCCTACATATACCCCACTCTACTTTTTCTTCCTGCTGCATATCAGAGATGCTCTAAAGGGAGACAGGGTAGACCCAGAAGTTCCTACTGAAAAGCTCAAAGAAAATGTGGGCACAGTGACATTTAGACAACATACACCAGAATCTGAGTGATGCAGCCACTGTTCATTCTCATCAAGCAAATTGTCTGGTTGAGGGTTTTGATGGTAGGCACCTGGGAACAAACCAGTGCTAGCAAGGACTTGCTTTTACCTTATTTAAGAATAGAAAGCCAAAAGCAAGCAGTGCCCTAGTCACATCAATATGCAGCATAGAAAAAAACACAGTACGCTGCTGACAAGCAAGGCTTTAAAATTTATTGGCTTCTTCCTATACTCATTTCCATGTGTCTGCACTCAGGCCAATTCAGCAATGTTACTAGGGGATCCATTTGTGGAAGTGTATTGCATATTCTGAATGAAGCTGACACAATTACAAACAGAAGCAAGCTATACCCACACTTTTATTAGAAGTACCACATAATTATGACAAATTCTTAATGTAGTCTGAAACATCAGTGTTCATTAATTTTAATATTGCTCCACCATTATTCTTAGGAATTTAACTGACATTCTAGACATCACGGAACACAGCACACAAGAAACACTTCCAAAGAAACTTTATGAATGCTAGTATTTTATTTTAATGATATGCAGAGTGGAAACAACACGTTTTAAAATCTGAAATCAATTACAGCTCTGAGAAGCTATAGAAAAAGATTTTAACTCTCTCAAATCTATCTATAATCCACACTAACAAAATATATTCTCTGTGAAGAGAGCAGTTTTCAAATATGACAGTCTGCCCTTTCATGCAGGAGAAAAGCAATGATTAGCCAAAGCTACTACAGAAAGCTTAGTATCTCTCTAATTTCTGGCAGACACTAAAGACTATCTGTCTCCTGGATCATCTGAAGGACTCATCTAATCAGATCTTTTCTGCAAATTAGTACATCAAAGGCGGCAAGAAGTGAAATATTGTTTAAGTGCCATATATACACTTTAAATCACATGATGCTATATAGCTACTTCTATGCTTTATAATAATCTGGTAAAATGCCAGCAAGAATAGAACATGCTTAAGTATTTGCTTGGGCAGGCATAGGAAATGGAAAAGACTTCACTAACTGCAAGGCTAGAGAACCACTCTGATACTTCCTCTGATCTAACTGTTATTCCATGCAAAGCGCAGCAAATAGCAGAAGTCAGACTGACAATTTTCTCACGCTTTTGCGAGATAAACAGGGATACTGACTGCAACATATGTGAAGTGATCTTTCCTCTTTACCCAGCACTGGCAGTCGTTCAAGAGGAATACTGCATTTAAAATTGGAAAACTATTTCAATAAATATGGGCATAAATTGGGGAAATAACAAGAATGACCAGCAGTGTAGAAATCATGACATACATAAAAAGATTAGGGGATAGCCTAAAAAGAATAACTAAATAACTAAATAACTAACTAATAAATAAATTTAAGAAGATTATTACTATCTTTGAGCTTATTGAATTTTTTTTCTCTATGTCAACAGTACACAGGACCAGAAAGAAATATTTCAAGAAGGAAATCAGGAAAGTTCTTTCAGACAGTAATGATAGCAAACTATTGAAAACAGATGCTCTGGGAAGTTTTTAAGGTCACCCTTGGAAAACCTTAAGACTTGCCTATACAAGACCTGGAGTAGAAGAAGAACCAGGTGAACACTCTGAGTCCCTTCTAACTCTACATATGTTTTCTAAACAAGGTCACTCTCCTGGTTATTCAAGGTCTGATTTTGTCTCCAAGGAGAGAAAAATACTGATCCCAACTTTCCTATTTCCCAAGCACGTGCATTAAGTTGAGCTAATGGACTTAAAAAAACATGTTCCTCTCTCTATGCAGAACCTTACCTAATAGTTATGCTCCATAAATGCCTACGAGATTGTACCAGACTGGTCCTGGCTGGCAGGCAGGTAGCACAGACAGTGCTGATGCAAAGAGTGCTCCTTATAGTACAGAGCTACGAATGCTCACAGCAGACAATAAGACATTTACATGGCTTTACTGATGGAAGGTAAAGGACTGGGAAGGTGTGGGGGGGCTTCACGGCAAGTAGCACCTTTCCAGGGAGGTGCTCAAGTCATTTATGCAGTATGTTTTTGTAGATTTAGCTTCCAGTCCACCTGTTTCAGTTGTGCAAGTGTCCAGCAGAAGTATAGTTCATGCAGATGTTTTGCCTACTGGCAGCAATTCAGCTGTAAATTGTTTGGCTGGAAGTGCACAGCTTGGTCGATATTCAATAGATTTGTTCCTCAAAACACATGCTAATGAGTAGCTTCAGAGAACATGGTCTCCACTTGTTAACAAACCCTTCAGCCCATCACTATCTGCTTGAGAGCTTTCAAAAGGGAGAGAAAGAGACCTAGCACCTCTGACTCCTCCTTTTCACATGTTTGTAATGAGATTTTTGACTGCCAGCACCCTTTTTCTCACCTCTCTCAGCAGGCCTAATGCATTAGTTCTTTCCAATTTGAAACTCAGCCCACTATTTTCTTCATCTCTGAATCTGCTTTACAGATACGCCACACCTAGTGTGTGTGAAAGCTTTACCCGTGTGGGCTTTGTTGTGGATTTGGCAAGGCGTACACGCTAAAAAGAGCATCCAGAGTGCTGCTTATGAGGCAATTCTTGCCAGTCTTTGGGTGGTACAGGAGTCTGCAGGGAATGCGCTGTGTCACGACCTTGCTGCTGTATCTCGATTACTTCTGCTTTTAAAGGAAATCTTTTATGAACATTATACCCACATCATTTTATCACTTCATACATCCTATGCAGTGCACATGGCCAGATCTTCAATTGATGTTAAATATCCGTGAATTTACACAGATTTATATCAGCTCAGGATCTGTCTGAGATGTCACAGTATCAGGCATACTTTCCAAACAGAGCTGTTATTTTTGTCTCGGAACTCTGTATAAAACCGAGACACAATACACTATCACAGAGCTAGAGGTCATATTTTGCCATTACAAAGTTCATTTCAAGACAGTATGCAGGATGCATGAAAGAAAAGACTCATTACAAGATAATGACATGAGCCAATAAAACAGTGGAATTAAAGAAGCAAAACATAAATAATTTAACCATAAGTTGTGCTAAAATTTGAATCAGTCCCATCAGTCAGATGCCATCTATTTTCTCCCGGGCTTCTAAGAGAAAGTGAGCTCAAAGCAACTTTTGGGGCTGTGCACAGGTTTTGATTAAGTATCTTACCTACAAATGATAAGTTAAAACAGATCTTGCTACTGCCAGAAATGTTTCTTTTGTGAGCGAACGAAGGTTAGAGCAAAGACAGTGCTTTTACATTGTTATTGTTATTACTATTTTAGAAAGTGTTTCTTAGAATTGGGTATCTGTTAGCTGCTTACAGAATTCATCCACCGTTTCACTGCCTTATTCCTTCAGATCTCCAAATCAAAACAATATAGTTTCACAACTTGCTGTTCTGAAGATTTCCCTGAACATAAGAAAATCAAGCTGGTTTTGATTAATTAATCAACACTTGCTCTTTAACTAGGACTTGACTGTTTTGCAGATGATAAAAACCAAAACAACAAAAAGTTCTGAAAATAAGATCTGTGTGATCAAATTTTAGTAAGCATGACAAAATTATTTAATGACAAGAATAATCCAGAAGAATGCTAATAAACATAAGCTTCAAGATAATGTAGATAAATATTTTTATTTTAAAAAGAGTAGGATGAGTTGCCATGTGAAGTACTGTGGTCAATGACTGGCCACAGTCTTCAGTAATAACCATTACAGTTAATGCTACCACTGATATAAAAAATCCACTTGAACAGTAGCAAACCAGACTGTTATACGACTTTAGCAATACCTTAAAACGTTTGCCAAAATCTAGTGAACAACAACTTGATTGACCTCTCTGCCTCTTTATCAAGGCTATCCTTGTGCTTTTGTCCAGTCCTATGACCTACTTATGGCAAAGACTTTGTGAGGTGCTCAGCATATTTTTGATGTTGCTTCCAAAATAAATATTATATGGCCAGTACACCTACATTCATAATTAAACATTCATACAACATTAATACAGTCATTTATTACTAATCTTATTAATGAAATATTAATAATGGTCCCAGAACTATGAACCTGCTTCCAAAATTAACTTGTTCTGAGTTCTAGGCAAGTCATCCGATTTTTCTATAGACAATTGCCTTTTGTATTAAATCAGACTTCATATTTATGTCTTCCTTCATTCCAAACATGAGACACCCCTTCAAACAGGTGACATGAGCTGAGCAAGAGGGAGCCAAGCTGGGCACAAGACAGTGGAGAGGCAGGGGTGCCACTGCACAGCTGGACTGATGTGTGGGTTTAGGAAGACTCCTCGGAGAATAGGACTCTGCAGGACAGCATCTATCAACACCAAATCCAAGTGAGGAGCAAGGTCGCAGGATGGGAAAATGGCCATGTTTCTGATTCTGAAATTTGGTGCATGAAGGCAGACTGCTACTTCTGTCTAGTTTTTTAACTTTCCATACATGACTTACCATCTCCATATCACAGCTCTGAAATTGTAGTGTGCAGTATGCTTAAACGCACCACTAGGACCAATTGGAAAAGTCAGAGATTCAGTGGCCCTCTCCTCATCCTCTTAAGCCATTGTGGCCCCATGTACTCCATGAAACAGCACCCCACCATGTAGGGGAAACCAGACTGCCACATTTAAGTTACTGATGACCTCCTTCAGCGCAAATTTATGAAGACAGTTACAGGGTCTTCCAGCTCCCATTCCTGCTCTCCCTGCATAGCCCTGGAAAACTGCTGTGCTCCCAGCAGAGCAACACAAGCTGTGCCCATCGCCTTTCATACACCGCTCACCACGTACTGGGAGCTGGGACACTTACAGCCCCCCAAGTCCACAGCAGAGCACATAGTCTCTCAATTGCCATCACACCTTCACTTAACCCAAACACCATGCGAAAAAGAATCAAATCTCTCACACAAAACATAAAAAACACCCTAAATATACAGACTGTTGGCAAAACATCTGAAGTGAATGATAATTTCATCAGAAACAAACCTACTTTTTGTCTTCAGGTTTAATCACAGATGGATCTGTAAGGTTTTCCCCGACACCTACAGCAAAATCAACAGTGTGTGTTACGAAGGAAGGTAGTCACAATTTCATAATCTGGCACTTAAAAGTGTAATTATCCATTTTATTTGTAGATTATGAAGTGTCAGAAAGTGGTCATGAGTTAAAAAGAAAATGCTATGAGCATAAAAATCTGTCAAGTACTGGCAGACATATAGAATTCTTATTACAGTCTTGAGTTCAGCTGGTTTGAGGTTTATTTATATGTGGATGGAAGACTCATGCAAATGCACTAAATATTATGCTGAAACTCAATTAAGCAAAATGTGACCAACCATAAGACTGCTATTTAATTTGGGGAAAAGGCATTAATCAGATGTGGATCTTACTGATGCCAATAGATCTACTCTCAGATACATGTTCTCTTCAAGGTAACATAGTAAGTCACAATTTCATGATCTGCAAATGCGTGGGTCTGTTATCCATTTTTTCTTCTGGGTGGCCAGGAAAGAATGTTAAATAAATAATTTTATTATGATACCTGAATGCTAATACCTATATTGCATTTTTCCCCAAACTGATGACATACTACCATTTTACCAAAAAGGTCTCTTTTTATATCTGAGGAAATCATTGCACTTTTACACTAATGAAAAAAGTCAATGATCATGATATGCAATTATTTCTATTTCAACAGGCCACTGGTGGTAAGTTTATATTCTGCAACAAACACCAGTAAAAATTATGAAAATAGCATATTGTGATTGAAATACCCCCAAATTGCAATACTCTTCAATGAAGGTCATTTCAGTTGATGTAAATTAGACAAAATATGGTGCATATGTATGCAGAGATGGCCCTGGTATTATATAGTAAATGGTAATAGACATTAATCCTATTAAAACTCCAAGGGGAGCAGCCCCTGCACTTTTCCTAAACTCCAGATTAGAGAACTACAAAATAAACACAAGGCCAAAACTAGAGCAGATTTCAGTTTGTTTGAGATGGAAACTGAAGCTCCAGTCTTGATGAGATTTACATAGATGTTTAAATTCTCCATGTTTGAGCCAACACAGTTGGTCTGGAACTGTCGAGAGTTGTATAATAAACCCCAGAAAACTTCAGACAAATTCTAGTAGGCTATGGTGAAGACACACTTACTCTTTCTGTATTTTTTTCATGTGCAGCTAAAATCAAATGAAGGCAAGGATGGAATTATAGGTTTATTTTGCATAATAAGCACGTCTTTTTGTAATTCACAGCTTCTGGATGCTGTAAAATGTAAATATGTTAAGTCTCTGTCTACTCATACACATTTCCCTTGACAGAAATGACAAACAATAGTGTTTATACTGTTTGATGGGTGCTGTTCATCTTCTGAACATTGTCAACTGTTTTATCTCTTTAAAATATGCCATGTTCCCACTTACACATGTACAGTAAAGTGATCACATGCTCTTTGAAGGAGTCACCAGACTTTGTGAACAGCACTCAGGCTTGCAGCTTATGTAAACTGCTTACAGATTTATTAATATGAAAAATGAAAAAAATACAGATAGCAGTTCGCTCTCTTCTGACAGATGTACACATACATTAAGTGTGCATATATACACAGGTACGCTTGAATCTCTGTGTTATTTCTATATCTTAATAAAAGTAACCTAATTGTGGAGCATTTTTTTGGAGCTGGCTGAAATGCTCTTGCACACTATCTACCTGCTCTTTTGCCCATTCAGCCTAGACGTATTTGAAGCCAAATTATTCTCCCGTCACACCTACACTAATCTAGAGTGTTTCTGTGGATACTCATCTATCAGTGCTGCACAACAGATATCCAGGGGTTTCTTGAGCTGCACCAGTATGTAAATGAGAACAGAATTTAGCCCATTCCTCAGTATTAAATTCTCTTTTGAGAGATTTGCTTTTCATTGGGTTTCAAATAGTGAACCTGTGCTAGCAGTCACCTTGCAAATCCAGGACAAGGAGCTCCCCACGGGTGTACACATAGGTCCAGTGAGAGAAGGCCAGCATCAGCTCTTCCAGCAAGCTGCTGGGAGTAATCTCGTCTCCGTTGTTGTTGTTGTATTTCCGAAACTCACCAGTCATGTACTTCTCAATGGTCAGCCACTGATTCGCTGAATGGCAGTAGATGAGGAAAACTTCCAGGAACCTGTAGATGTAAATGCTGCCTATGAGGAGCTGGCAGGGTAATGAACATCCTTACAGTCAGCACACAGCATGATGCAAAGCAAACATACCAAGAGGAGTACACAGCTTCCCCTAGCTGGAGCATTTTGAACAGCAGGAGGTACCAAATGGTGGGCAGCACAAAGGCTTTTGCAGTTTGATAACTCTCAAAACAAAGCACTTGATCAGAAAGTACAGTTCACGGACAAACAACACAATCTGTTTTACTCCAGCCCACTGTAAATGAGCTCTGTCAAATTTTCCTATGTTAATTGTATAAAAGTTCTTGCTTTAAGTCTAAGGAACAGCGTTATGAAGAAGCTTATTTTGCCATGACATGTAGCTATACAGACGAAATTCAAAGCTGCCTATGTTTCCTCTTTAAAGGTTGATTAACCATCATTAGACTGTCTTAAGTAGCAGCTATTTCAACCCACTATACAAAAGAAAGCTGCACTACACCTGGGACACAGCTGAGAAGAGAAACCGTTGGCACCTAATACTTAAAGACAGTGATTTTTACCTTGGAGTATAGGGTATAGTATGAGGCTTCACTTGATTGAAGGTATAGATTAACTTCTGGGCAGCCCTTTGCTGTTGGATCTCCTAAAGTAAATAATGTAATAAACATTACTTCCATTTTCATGAAGAGCGGTGCCATGGCTTTGTCAAAACAAACAAACAAACACTTGATTGTATACTGTTTACAAAATGGGAGACATATATTCCTCAAAACATTTTTTCTTTCCAAAAGATAACATCACACCACATCAACCACGCTGAAGACATTCACATGTCAGCACCATAACATTCAAGGCACATTAGGCTAGACCAGTCAGTGTGCCTTCAGGTCTCTACTTACCCTCAGGCAGAGATGTAACACTGTGCCATCATGAAAGATCTTTTGCCAAGTCTGAACCACCTCTGGCAGAAAAGACTTCACAATAAATACTTGTCCCAACTTTAATACATCATTCTCAGACCAAGTACAAATGACCTTCATGGCCCTCCGCAGACCCCCATCCATCTCCTCCTGCGATAAAACGTGGATCATCGCAGCCATACCACGCTGGGACCAGGAAGACATGCTTTTATCAAGGTTCATAGGTGAACTTTCTTCTAGCCGATAGACCGTCACTTCCTCTCCAGCTTAAATAAAAGGAAATTTTGTTAGCAGAAGTCACACATTGCAGAAACAAGAGAGAACTGCATTTTGATTTGGTATCTTCAAATAACATACCACTTTACATACCTTTATAAGCTACACTTTCAAAGAGCTTTTTTTATCATTTCTGTTCATCGGTGTGAAAACTCCCCCAGCCTAAATATACACTACTTACTACATACATTCCACTTAAGATCTACTGTGATAACAAAAGTGGTCCAAAGACCTTGTCTTAAGCCTCTAAACAGAGATGAATTTAAGACCTCCTGCACACTTCCACACAAAGCGTATTGATTTATACAGACCAGATTATCAATCATATTTTGATCATGAGGGACTGTTTATCAGGGAGTGTAGTGATAGGACAAGGGGTGATGGGTTTAAGCTAAAAGAGAGTAGATTTAGATTAGATGTTAAAAAGAAATTCTTTACTGTGATGGTGGTGAGGCACTGGCACAGGTTGCCCAGAGAAGCCATGGATGCCCCATCCCTGGAAGTGTTCAAGGCCAGGTTGGATGGGGCTTTGGGCAACCTGGTCTAGTGGAGGGTGTCCCTGCCTGTGGCAGAGGGATTGGAACTAGATGGTCTTTGAGGTCCCTTCCAACTCAGACCATTCTATGATGCTATGATTCTATGACTTGCCACAGCTTTTTAAGTACTTAAAGATGGTTGAGCTTTAAAAGTAGATATTTTAAAAAGGTTACCATTTTAATCTCCAGTGTGTGAACTTTAAATATCCTGAGTCTGGCTCCCTCTGTTTATGCACTTTCGTGAAAGGGGAATTTTTAGTAAGCCTTTTTTTAAGTTAATAAAGATCCATTGAACACTCACACTATTTTCCTTGTACTTGTTCTCAACAAAACAAAAAAACAAATAAACAAGGGAAACAAACATACACAGGTCATAATAGTTATCGACTACAAAATTAAAGGGCTGGAGAGTGCCACCTTTTGATGCAAACAGAGAGCTGAGTTATTTCAAAAGTGGTGATTTGGCCACAATGAGCCAAGGAAATTAGATTTAAAAGGACATGACTTTCCATGGAGAAAGGAATCCTAAGAGAACAAACTAAAGGAAATTAACAGGAAGTTTACATGTTTGGTGTTTTAAACTAAGATTTGTCTTTGTCCTAGAAATTCCGGTGTTATTTGTATTTCTCAAAATTTCAGATGTTCTGTTCCTGCTAATAACATTTTTCTGAAAGCTGAAGAAACCTGGTGAGCTTTAACTCAGTCACACTCTGTCTCCCTATACAGTTGTAAAAGCATTCTTCTCTTGCAGCGTAAGCGAGATACCTTTCTGTTGCCATTATTTGTAAATTAACAAAGTGGACCGATTTTTTAAACCTGGCTTTCCTTCTTGCAACTCACGCTATTTGCGATGTTAATTTGTAAGAAACAGGTTTTCACTGGCAAGTGTGATGAGGTAACTACATCTGCAAAATAGCAAAGAATGGTATAAGGAAGCACAAACTGGATTGAGATTGGAGTAGATTTCCTCCCTGCTCCCGAGCCTACCTTCACCAGTTAGCACAAATGTAGATGCTGTTGAATGCCACAATTTGCATACATTTTAATTTAAAATAAAGCAACGGAAAAGCCAGTGTCTTACATAAAAGACAGACACTTGAATAAAGATACTGTAACTAGACACATTTTTTAATCTTACATTAATTCTTCATTTTATTATCTTTTGACAATTTAATACCTAGAAAGGTGTCTCCTGGGAGCTTCAGGATTAGAATGTTCAATATGCTCATAGCTATATTAATTATATGCAGCAATCTGGTCCCAAGAAATCCTATGATGCTGCAAGTATCAGCAATTAGTTGCTGTGAGACAAAATATTCTACCCATTGAAAAGAAGGCACCTAGATCTCAAGTGTCTAGAGGCAGAGCTTCTGCTGCTCTAAGACAATACTGCACGCTAATTTCAGAAGTCTTCCAAACTATTTATGTATTATTTTCTACCACTTTTCAGTTACAACACAGCTCTTTGTTCCTTGGTACACCACAAGTCTTCTGTACCAGGCATGCAAGCAGTGCCCTTTCCACCAATACCTGGTTTTCTTCTTTATAGAATATACTATACATAAATCTACATGTGTGTGTGTGAGAGAGACAACAGAGAGAAAATGCAGATACAAGGTTAAGGGGAATCTTTTTGTTGTCTTCAGCTATCTTAATGATAGGTATAGAGACAATGGAGTTAAAATCATCTCTGAGGTTGACAGTAATCACATGAATGCCAACAGCTACAAGTTACAGCAACGGAAACCTCAACTAATACTGGGAAAAATACTAGGTTCACAATGAAGTCATTCAAACACCAGAAGAGGTTGTTCTTGAAGCTGAAGAATCTCCATTTATAGACATATTCAAAATGAAATTGGACAGGACCTCAGCAATCTGATCTGAATTGGTCACAGAGGGAGTCGGACTAGATGACTTCCAAAAGTTCCTAAATTACTGCATGACTACAGTTCTGTCCTGGTTCATCTCTTTTTAGAAAAGAATAATTACTGAAAGTGATCTAAGGGAATTTCTCAAAGGCAGTCTTTAAAAAGATAATGCACTGACTATTGCTATATAAAGCAATAAATATAACCAGGAAGTTGGTACTCACCAAAGAGCTGGACTGGTGTAAATGGTATGGTCTGAGCAAGTCTCATTAAGTTGTTTCTTTCAACAGCTGCAAACAACATAGATATCACTACTATACTAAACAAACAACAAGTTGGCTGAGTTTCAGAAACATCTGGTGGTGCTTTACTGTAGTGTACAAAGCCAAGGAGGCTGCAGTGTGATCCCGTGTCGGATCTGATCACCATTCTACCCAGCCAGCAACTTTTCTTTGCACACCCAGGTATCTCACAAGCATCAGCTGCCACTCTTTCCCCCATTCATTGATTTCTTTCTTCCAAGGATAAGCCCCTTGCACCCTGGCTAGAAGGACTGCTAAGTCTTCGTCCTTCTCCTTCCACCGAGGGCTGCTGCTACTCTTTCTCCTGCCAGCTCCAGTGCAGCAACGCACTCTGTGCCAATGAGATGCTTTGGCCCTGGCTGCCTTCACAGCCTGTCTCTGTCAGGTTCAGAAGCACCTGAGGATTTAGCAAGGCATCACAGGAAAATCCAAGCTTGCCCTGCACAGAGGACTGTTCCCTCATCTGGGCTCCTTGCCAAACAACATCAGTAACATTATTATATCTCTCTAATTAGGCAGCTCAGGCAAACACCTTCAAAATTTCAGAGTGCCAACTAAGTATTTTTGGATTTGTTCTCGCAATGACTCAGTTATCTGGAAGGGGGAGAGAGGTGTGAAGTAAGCTGCAAAGAGTAAGACTAGAACAAGGAGGCAACTCTGATGCTACAGTGCTGACTGCCTAATTTCCCTATTCAATGGCTGAAGACAAAACTAGTGTCCAAAGCAGAGAGTGAACCACAGCAGAATTGTGTTTCTCTGCAGAGAAGCCAAAAAGCTCTGATGGCAGACTCTTCCAGAGATTGGACACCATCTGTCCTTCTTTTTAAGATTGCTTCTCTGAGCAGAAATTAATTAGAGATTATTTAGCTTGGAAGGAGAGAGCAAAGGGGACCCATGACATGCCAAGCCATGAATTAGGGTCCTCATTTGAAAAGATCTGCATTTCAGACTCCACTTCAAGACTTGTTTATATATTCTGGATTTAGCAGCCATTGGTTAACATGTCTGAATAATTTTGGAGCATGGACTGAAAATCAAGGTCCTCCCTTGATGCCTCACTAAGAGCATGCTCTAGTCACGAAATTAGTGTATAGCAGGGACAAGGACATGAACAGGGGAGCTGCCATCTGTCAGACCGTGCCAGCACACACTCTAGATCCTCCAGAAGCAAAAATGAAGTGCACTTGCACCACCTGCTGAACTTGGGTCAAAACTCAAGTTCTTTTGGGTGTGCAGAGAGGCAGAACTGTTTTTGCCTGCACAACATGATAGCAAAAATAATGCATAAGCAGTATATGATGCAGGATTTCAGTATCATTTTTTTAGGCTAAATTGGCTAAATTCTATCCTGATCTTCCTGAGGAAGATAAGCCGACACTGGATACCTCTTGAGACATTTGTCAACTCATAACGGGAACCGCTCTCAGCCATGCTAAAAAGTTCTAATCTCAAATCACATGCCTGACGAGAGCCAAATCAATCACTGCAACAATGCCACGATGTTAGAGAAATTACTCCTGTACCCTGATTAAAAACCAAGAGGAGTTATTCCCAGTGAAAAATGTATAGTTTTTTGAACTTCAGGAGTCTGCTAATGCTTCTGGTTTACCCTAGGCTTCCCTTCAAAGGAGGCCAAGTCCTGTAGGCAACAGAGACATCTACTGGCAAGCTCTCCGCTGTTCTCCTCCGGGAAAAACTGAAATCCCAGCCTTGTGGGAAAATCTCTGCGTACTCAGTTCAGGAGAAGACAGGACTGCAGGCAATTAGCATCCAAATGATTTATTCCCTGCCAGATTTCCAGGAGTTCATAGGTATATAAACACAGATTAAGTAGTACAGGACCAATTAACTGAAGAAAACAATTCCAGAAACTACAAAGGAGGATGTGGGATGTGTGAGGGGAAGTGACAGCTATAAACAAATGAGTGCCTCTTCTGCTCCCCCAGGAATCGGAGCTCTATTCATTGTTTCCACTGATATTTTGAAAGCGATTACCTACATTCTGCTCTGGATTTGCCAGAAATACCCAGAATGGAGCAATTAGCAGCAAGAAAATAATTCATAATTTCCTCATAGGAGCGTTAGGCATGAATTAATCCAGAACCTTCTTAGCACTGGGCAATTGCGCAAGTCTTCAAAGTGAAAATCACCGAGCATGACAAGGGAAGAACTAATGTTCTTTTTAATTTGTTAAATTACTCAGCTATCATTCTGGTGCCTCTTGCTTACCTGAGTAGTGATGATGCAGATCTTGAGACGTTTTCAAGCAGGTGAAGATATCTGAAATGTTGTTTAAAGGATCATTACATTAATTATTATAACAGAGATAAATGTATGATTTTTTAATTCTTTCCATCTCAGAGTTTGTCATGAAACAGATTAATCAGAATTAGTGTATCAGCATTCTAAAGAAGATAATCACTAATAGGCTTTAACTACGTTATAATGTACAGTATATTGGCAGATTTCAGTCATCAATATAATATAGCCAGATGACTTATTTATTCAGGGAAATGGTGGGAAACTTGTGGTATTAACCTCAAGGACATGTAGCTTCTCTAAGCCAATTACACCTCTGGGACATTAAAAGCACTTTGCTGTCCATCATGCTTCACAGCCTCCCAAAGGCATGATTTTTCAAACTCCATCCTCAGTCATTAAGCATTCCATTAACTATACTATTACACCAAAGTTATAATAATAATGTCCCATTAACCCACAACATCTCGAATGCTGTTAAAATATAGACAGACAAACAGTTTCTGTGGTTACATATTTAACAGGCACAGACAGATCAAATTTGGTCCAAAAATCTTTGGTTTACAAAAAGTCTTTTTAATAAAGCCAAGATTAATGAGCACATTTCCATTAATTAGATGAAATCACTTTGTTATATTGGAAAACAATCCTTCAAAATGCCAGATTTCAGAAAATAAGTATACTGCACTACTTTTAGTTCTGAAAAATAAGATAATAAGAACTGAATCTTCCTCAAAATATTTCAACATTACACTTTTCTTCTTGGTGTATTGTATTTGCTTATATTCCCTTTTCCAGTGAAAGAGAACTTAAATAAAAACGCATAAATAAATGTTGGGGGAAAGGCCAGCATTGCCACTGAGTGCCCTTGGTGGTTCAAGGTCCCTTTTACTCTCTTTCCTGCTAGACTCAACTAGTTTTGTCGCATTTCGTATGTTGTAAAACAACAAACATGAAAAGAGGACTGGGGGATAAGTCATTCTTTTTGAGGACGAAAAAAATGAATTTTAATCAAAGCAGTGGTGTGCTCTAGAGTAGCTCCACAACCCACTACGCTTACAGCAGCGTGCTTCAGCACCGCAGCATTATGTGCACAGCCGGACCCAGAAAGAGCAGCGCTTGAAGGGGAGATAAGTCTAGGAACAACTCATTTCTGCATCACAGCTAGCCTCAAAAAGAGACAGATGCCCAGCTGCTCAGCCTCTTACAGCTAAGTAGTATGTCAGGAAAATTGGAAGACAGACTAAAGCAACAAATACAATGAAGTTGAACTAGCATGCTACTGCAGTGCAACAGTCATTCCTCGCTAAAACCTTGAGTTTCTGCATTGGCCATTTCATAATAAATTCAATCCTTCACTGATTTCACAATTTCAGGAAAACCATACAAACAGAGGAATTACACCAAAGTGCAACTTGAAAAATCAAGCATATAGCAAAATTTTTATATCACAATCTATCCCCAGGAATACACCCTGCTTTAACTCAGGAGGTCTCTTAGACTGCCAAGGATGAAAGCACCACCATCACCTTAAAGAGCTTTTTCCTGCTGAAAAGGACAACTTTACTGGGCAGACTAGAATACAAATAGATTTATTTTCTTTTAAGATTTCATACTTATCATGAGAAAAACATGTTCTCATAAAAATAATCTTTCACTTTAAAGTACAAATTAGTAACTAACATATGAAACAATAGCTGAACATTTTCCTATAACCCCCCAACTATAGTAAATTAGCTTCCTTTTGGATTTTGTACTTCAGAATTGTCACAGTGAGATTTGCAGAGAGGAATGAAAATGATTGACAAGCAACCAAAAACTTACTGTCAGTTTCCTCTGAAGTTCTTAACCTGTTTAAAAGCAAACATTTGATATTTTACTCCAAAATTTCTGTCATTAAGCTAACACTGATACATATAAAGAGGTGTCATCTATGTGAAGGCAAAACAATAAAAATTTGATCGGCAATCATAAAACAAAATAACCCTCAGTGCCACTTTGTTCATTGCAATGATCAGCAATAATCTTCAGTTACTGAAGAACAGCCAGATATTTCTATATGTTTCTTTCTCTGCTTTGTGTTGAGCTGCTCTTATGATTCTGCACCATCGTTCACACCATTTACACTGCAATAACAATACCGGTTGAAGACCACTTCAATCACACAGACAATTGTTCATTTTTCAATCAATGCTGAGGTGTATTCAGAGCCACATAGGCCATTACTGTTGCTTGCACAAACACAGACTTTTTAAACTGGTGGTCCTTTGGATTAGCAAGGCTGCAGAGACACTACAGCAGGAGCATTAACGTTAGGGCAGTCTTTGTGACAGAAGACAGCGGATATGATTCACCTCACAGACCAGAGAGATCCCACTGAAAACAACAGACTAAGTGACAGAATCAGGCCACTCAATGGCCTGTAAGTCCTGCTGGTAAGTATGTGGTTTGCCTATTGCCTATAAATGACTGGGTTAAAAGAAAAGAAAAGGAAAAAAAAAAAAAAAACCCAAAAAAAAACCACCACACCACAGGATGGGTAAAAAACAAGGTATCTTTCTTCCCCTTCCCACTGTGAAAGCACATGGGATGTGACAGTTTTCTAGTGTCTTTTATTTATTACATCCACAGTGACTAAGTGAGAGAGATATAAAAGAAATTGATGAAAATAAGAAAGAAAAGGAAAAGGACACAGTACTGCATGTGGAAAAAATACCCCTAATATTAAGATAATGATCAATCAAGCTGGGGGGGGGGGAACACAATAAAATTGAAAAAACTTTTGAAATCAGTGTACTTTCACTAAATAGATTCGAAGTTTAATAACTATTGAAAACCCATTAAGAGAACCAAGCTAAATCTAAATATTTTGTAAGTTTTCAGACTCAGTCAGACTCAGTACGAAAGAGATTAATCAGAGAATGAAAGAAGCTTTCAGGAGCTGCTAGCATTTTAATTATTAAGAAAGGAAACATGCAATTTGCACAGCAAAAGCACATGCAACTTTTCATGCTCACTAGATTGGAATAATTGTTAGTTAAAGATGCTATGGTGATCTTAGTGATTGAATTAGAAAATTGGATTATTGTTAGAATAAAAAGGGTTAGAATAAAATTATACACTTGTTTAAACGGGTCTCCTTTATCTCCATTAATAAAGCTTCTTTTTAAAGAACCTAAACAGACTGAATTGCCTTAACTCTTCATTTCACATAAATTTCTCATCCTAAGTATGTTGCAGAACTGAAGTGGAAACCTGCAGAAAATACACAAGTCTCTTTCTAAAAACATCTGATGAATATCTTAATATACCAATAACACATACGAGGAGTTCCTGTTCAGATTACTTTTCATGGTGGTTCCAAACACGCTATTATTCAAAGTCTGTAAAGAAGAGAGATACTTTTACTGGTAAAATCTGCACATCACTGTCATATACACACTGCGCAACTTGAAAAGGTACAAACTTGAAAACGTTTATTATTATCCTTATCATTAGCACAAATAATGACACTGACAGGCAGATGAATCACAGCATTGCCATATCTACACTAAAATGGAACTAATTTGCTTACATTACAGTTTTCCATGCTGTCTCCATACATTTGAATAAAACATTCAGGTGCCCACCTATATCTCAACACACTCACAAAAGCATGTTAAAGGTCTTCTAATATGGACAGTATTAGAGAACTCTCTTTATACTGGAAAATTCCAATTTAAGGATAAGCTTTACAGTTGTTGAAAATAAAATGCACCTTAAACGTTATAACAGAAGAAGGTAACAGACTGAGCAGCTTTACAGTGATATTTTGATCACGTATTTTCCAGATCTAAGAGTTAAAGTACTCAAATACTCTTTTAAACTTCCAGCCATATTAGGGAAAATTGAGCGAGCCAGATCCTCCTAATATGCTAGCCAGAAATAGGATTATTCTTCTGAATATTAGTGAGGAAGATTTCAATCCTCAAAAGAGACTGAGCCCCCCCGAAAACTTCAAAGAGAACAAAGTTTAAAGATAAATTAGCTAAAATTCAGCTTTGAGTATTATCTGAAACTTAACTCACAATTTTTTTATTTCACTCATGTTTTCACCTTGTAGCCTGCTTTGTGAAAAAAATCTTTAACAAAATTAAAACTTTCCTACAGACACCCTTGCTATGCTCCCTGCTACCCATCAGGAGGGATTTCTGAACGGCTAGTAGTCAATGGGTAAATCTAAGAAGCACCACTTCAGGAAAAATACATTTCTTTAAAATATATAATACTCCAAGTGGAACAGTTGGATGCAGTAACATTCTTACATCCCAGTGATACGTATAAACTCTCATAACAGACAGGACTTAAAGAGAGGCATGGTGATTCAGTGGGTATTAGAGGCTGTATCTTGAAAGAATAAATAATTTGTTGGCGTTCAAAAAAAAATAAGTTGGCGTTCCAGAAGTGACTAGTTTCAGCCCAACTCAAATCCTCTGTAATCAGTGGAATTTTTCTGAGAACTTTAAAAATCCCACCCTTGAGTTTTAGCCAAGACATCTTAATATGGGTTTTGAATTACTTGGTCCCTTCACACAGCTTCCCTGACTGCACCTTTATTTTGCTTGTCTGACCCTGTGTTTCACTTTTCAAAGATTTATTGATTTATACTCCAAGCTCAGGTTTTACAGAATACAAAATCAGTAAATTTATTTCTATTTCTCTCTCGCGCTCCACTCTTTCATACCTGCCATTTTAAAAATTTAGATTCAAACTCTCTTCCCTGGTATTTGGGATTCAAATTCTACAGCACTCAGAACAGCACATCTGAAAATATCTAGTTTATTTTTATTCCTTATNAATAATCAAGAGTGCTATAAGTAAACAGGCAAAGAAGGATGCTGTTGAAAAAGGCAGAGGAAAGGATTATTTCACTGTTCCTTTCCTTAATTTGTTCTTTGTTAATTTCCTTTCATACCTCTGAGATACCTCTACGCAATGTAGTGAAAGATAAATTTGCTTCCATTATCGATATCATTTTAAAACAGAGGGAAGTTTCTATAATCAGATTCCTGCCCCCAGTCTTCAGGAAATACAAATTGGTCTAGCTCCACCAAAGCCAATGAGACTATGTTGATTTAGATAGGCAGAGGGACCTTTACATTATGGAGCTGCAAATTAATTCTGATAAATAATAAGATACAGTGTTTATAAGCCAGTGGTTAAGAAATCTAAGCTTTGCAGTTATTATTTTCAATATTTAAGTCCCATTTTGCAAGAAATAACTATCTCTGTGTGATAGACTAAGAGCTAGCTAACTTTCCAAGATGTACTTCACTCTGCTAACCAATTCTGTCCACAGGTTCAAGACCAAGCTGTGTGCTCACTCATTGCCTAATGAAACATCAACACACACGTCATTTCTGACCAACTTTTTCATACTCAGAACCACTCTGCGACTCAATAATTTAATATCCTACTTCAATAATCTCAATAGAGTGTTAACAGCTGTTACATTATTCATTCACTCGCACACATGCGCTGTGCCAGCAGACAACAAAGTTCTTCATCTCTCAGGATGAAGAACCTATGGTCACAAGTCCAGGGACGTCAGCAGAGCTACCCTGGGCTCATCCCAGCCAAAACTATGTGCTAGAATGTGTAATCTTAGGTCTTACCTCTCGAGAATGCCTCAGGTAATCACAGAATGGTATGGTATGCCTACCAAAGTCTTGATTTTTCATTTTCTGGTGCATGTAACTGAGACGTTCCAAACCTAGCCAAAAGAGCAGGTATCAGCTATTTCCAGAGTGTCAATGAACAGCTCTACTGCTACCAACTAAACATCTATGTAGTGCTATAAAATAAATATCTATATACCATGTTGCCCCAGCAAACACATAATGGGCTATAAAAGCAATAACAGAATTTCATAAAGTTAAAACAGACTGTTTCCATTCTCTGTCAGCAGATTTCAGAGGAGTGCAGCCCTTCTCAGACCATGCTGTGCTGAGTCACAGCATTCCCTGGTGCTTCTCCCAGCAGCTCACAGGATGAAGCCAGTGAGCCACATCACAGCAAAGCTGAAAGATAAGAAGAACTATGCAAAAGATTTCTGAGAACTAAAGAGCTGGAGAATTACTAAAAGAATGCCATTGCCTTTTCTTTCCAACAGAGATGATACAGAATTCATTTCTTCCCTTTGGAGGATGTGTTTCTGAGCAATGAGTAATGAATAATGCATGCAGAGGATCTGTCAGCAGGTACAGTATCACAGCACTGCCTGTGAGTGTAAATGCCCTGAGAAATTCACGAGAGAGTCTATTTTTGCAATTAGCCAAGATGCCACTTTAGAAGACACCTCAGGAGAGGAGACAAGGATATCATCCTCCTCGCTCTCACTTATTCCTGAGGATTAGTACTCTACTATCTCCCATGTGAGACAGGCAGCACTCCCAGAAAGATTTAACTGACCTTCCATCCAGCCTCTGCCCCTTTTGTCTCTGCAATGACGTAGTGAATAACCAAGTCTTGTGTTCTTGCAACCTAATGCTAATTCTGTAAAAATTATACCATGAGGTGAAAGGGATGGATGACACTTTCAATTTATGAATTTTTATTTACTGCTTCTTTTTAAAATCTCTTCTGAATTTCACCATCTGCAAAATACCACATACTTAACTGACTGAAATTAGACACAGTGAGCCAGTTCTTGCTGTGTTTCTCTTGTTCATCCCAGACATTGATCTCTGCTGGCTCTGAGCTCACTTGGGTGTTCTGGGGACAATCATCCACTCTAATCACCTGGCAAGACACAGACAAAATGACACTCAATTTATAGGATGACTAGCACCTCTGCAGTTCCTCTGACAGTCTATGGCGTGGCCTTTCAGAGCATCACTGAAATGCCAATGACTGAACTTGCTCCCAACTGAGAAACAAATTTTCCCATTTTGGTACAAGTTGTAGAAGACACATTGGTTTTGTCTAGTAAATACTACTAATGAAAGATCTAGCACTACACCTTTTTAGAATGAAGTTTGCAGTCCCTCAGAATACCTTCAGGTCTCAAGTTCAAGTCTAAGATCTGTTGCTGACTTGAGCATCTTATGTAAACAAATCAGTCTTCAGCTTTCATCTCATTAAACAGAGATAAATCTTTCCCGCTGACAAAGATCCTGTGAATCCCTTTATAATTTTATAAATAGATTTTTATATATGTACACATACATACATTTATGAAACTTGCCCCATACATATGACACAATTAATATGCTGTCTGTAATGTGCTAAATGATTGATGATTTCAGAGAAAACACTGAGGGACCCTTGCAGGCAGGAGACAACATTAGGAGGCCTAGCTTGCTTGTTTACAGTTGTACACTGCCTGAATGTGGCTCACCACTCCTTCAGTCCATCCTAGATCATACGAGGCCTCCCCAAGTCCTCCTGCCAGCTAAACTGCAAGGACTGATTGCTTTCTGTGTGAATTAGTAACACCCTTGGTATACTATCCAGCAAAGTCCATAGATTTCAACACATTCAAAACCGAAATCTCACATATTCAAACAAAAGGGAAATTAAACCAAAGCCAGACACACAACAAAGATGCTCCAGTTTATGTGCAGCATTTTAAATGTATACATCTTCAACTAAGCCACACTGCAGAAGTGCTCCTCATGAATGAATGAAGAAGACAGCTATGTGATATGTGATTCTCTTGCATTTGCACATACCGGCACCTGAAGGGGTTTTTGATTCTTCTTTCCTCTCCCAGACTTTCTGTCTCTGTTTTGTTGTTTTGTTTTTGTTGCTTCACTGTGATGCAGCTCACTGGAATGTAAAGACTCTGTGAAAAAAGAGTCAGAAACCACCATTAAGCTACAGAGCTTTTATTTACTAAGAGAAGATCTGATAAGGCAGAGCTGGCAGATCTCCAAAGCAAGCTGAGAAAGACTTGTGACACCCAAAGCTAATACTCATGCAGTTCAGTGCAAAGATGTGCACCGTCACAAGATATAAAACAACAAATGTTATCCATCATGTCATACTATTCATACTTAGAACTGGAATCTGCTATATTTTAGCTGTTGGTAAGCAAATCTTGCTGTGAACAGGAAGGGTTTCAAACTGGCTGTAAAAATGTATACCTCTTCATTCTCCATGCATCCATCTGACCTATGACAATGCTAATGTATCTCTTAGGGGTTGTGTAATTTATTTTGTCTCCTGCAACTCTTGCATTGCATACCCAGGGCAGGAGACTTCCCCAGAGCAACCACTGTCCCTCCGTCAACCCAGAAGCGTAGCCACAGCCATAAGGATCCAGAGAGATGAGGAGAATCAGGGTGGCTGACACCCAGGCGTGGTGCAGCTTGGATATCAGGCATGCTTCAGAAATTCCCTACAGTAGTCAGACCCAGCACAAAGAAAGTAAAGAAGTACCTCTGGACTCTCAGCTACTACCCTCAACTGCAGCTAATACCTCCTGGGTGTAAAGGAAACATTTTTATAATGTCTTGGGCTCCCCAGTAAAAGATACTGTACAAGTGTAGTGTTTTATAATTACCACCTGTGGCCTTGAAGGTTTTCCCTCTTTTCTCTTTCTTTGGGGACTGTAAGCTGTTGCTCCTGCAGAAACTCCAGTCCCTCCAGAGTGGGCCAATCCAGAAGGAGGTGCTGCGTTTTAGCTTGCTGTGAGAGGTGCTGCTGCTGCGACATGACCTGTCGGAGTTGTAGGAGAAGGACTTTGATTGCCTAATCTGGACGTGCCTGGGAGAACTACCTGTGCAATTGCATTCATTGTTATAGGTGGAATGTATGCACAAGTTCTTCTTTTCTTTCTTCCCTGAGCTGAAAACCCCTTTTTCATCACCTTCAGAGAATCCCCAGTTGACAAAACCACCTTCAGTTTCTTCCCTGTCATTGCAGGAGAGTGCTGCATTCTCTTCAATATCCAGCGATGGCTGGAGACCAAGAGGATGATCAGCCTCTACGGCATTAATCTTTTCTGATGGCAAGTGAATAGCAAAGTCTCTCTGGCTCCATTGATAATCTCCTGGCTCTTCTCCAACGAGGCCCACACTCTGCAAGTTTTGCTGCACCACAATGCTACTTTGCAGTTCCTCTCTGAATGCATCGTCCCTGTACTTGGCAGGAGTGCTCAGAAAGGAGAAATTTAAGGTAACATCCTCAGATAAAGACCCTCCCTGATGGTCCGGGGGCACCAGTAAAAATTGTCCATATCTAGGTGTTGACTTAGTCTCAGAGGATACTCCCGAAGTGAGTGTGTCACTTTCTATTTCTATCTTTCGAGAGCTGTCTTCTACCGCCTTGTTACTCTCAGTCCTCAATACATGGTCTTTGCACTCTGATGGCCACTGACTCCTTACCAAGCTCCGTAAGAGGGAGGGTGGCATGCTGTAGTAGTGGTACTTTTTGTCATACAAACACTCCAGGCTGCTCAAGGTCTTGGAACAGAGCGCATTGCTCCAGCTATGGGGCAGCTTCCTACAGGTTCGGTGCTTTGTGTCAGCCAGTAAGGCTTCTTCCACCTGCAGGGTGTCTACAGCTGAAAGCACTTTCAGGATGTCCACTGTCAAGGCAGACAGGTCTTGCAAATGTCCTAGCTGGCTGTCCAGGGAGAGTAAAGACTCCTTGATGTAAAATACCTTCTCATGCACTTCTTTAAGCTGCAGAAACATCTCCTCCACTCTAGGTAGAAAAAGAAAAATAGCAAAATATGGATCTTTACTTCTGTTTGCCCAATGATGAAGGAAGCCATTAACACATTTCAAAAAGTCAGTGTTTATAAAGAGGTTTTTTTTGGTTTTTTGTTTGTTTGTTTGTTTTTGTTTTTTTGTGTTTTTTTGTTTTGTTTTTTTTTTTGTGACTTCCATTCCCATGAATATCTATATTTGACAAAACCCATCCAGACTTACAGCATGTCATTCAGATTACTGGGACAGTGACTTTTAAGGAAACAGGCTTTTTGCTCAAGGAGTATCTATTTTAAAAATTGCTTTGTTCCTACTAATGTCCATTCCTTGCCATAGAACTACTAAACCATGGACAGCAGGACACAGCTTGGGAAATGCTGCATTGGCTATTACTGTAAATGTAAAATGCTGTAAAGTATACTTCTTGTCAGCCACTCAAGCTGCTTTTCTACATTTCCTGTGAAATTCACAAACCTACAGATTCCCTTGCATTTCTCCAGTACTGGAGACTGCTGGGGAAAGGGTCTTCCCAACACCCTATTTGGCCTCTGGGAACAGATTCTGTATGTCTGATGCCATCAGTTATCTTCAGGTAAAATTCAACTGCCCAAAAAGCAAAGCCTTTTTTTATGGTCTTCAAATCCTCAGTGAACAGTGCAAGAACTTCTTGGCCTGGAATGATATAATTTTAACCAAATCATTATCTTCACATTTCCTGAAGATACTCTCTCTGGTGCTCTATCACTATGACAATGACAAACTAGCTGCAGGCAATATGCAAAAGTTGCTCCTTTCCTTTGTCACTGAGCGACTAAAAGATATAATATTTAACCAATAGCTGAATAAAATCAAAGACCAGTGTCCCAGAATATTTTATTCACCTAAATAAATTTCTGTATTAACGTTATACAATGCTGTGAAGTGTGTTTCACCTTTGCACTCAGAAAAAAATTCCTTTCCAGATCTATATTTATCCACTAAATTAAACCTTGCTGTAATCGATTCTGCAGCTTTTGAACACAGCTACTTATTTTATTTCTTTTACAGGGGACATTCATTTTGCCTGTGTGTTTTGTTTTAGTATGCAGAAAATAAGATTATGAACAGGCAAAGATTAAGAGGCTATCTTTCTCTAGGCAAAACAAATTTATTAGATGAGATCAGTATTGGCTTCAGTAGGACTTTTTATAGCGCTCACTTTCTTTAACTCTTCCCATTACACTTAATGGCAGCTTTGCCATTGATTTCAAAAGAAAGCTAAATTAGGCCAATATTAAGAGTTTTGAAACCCTGTTGACAGTTGTCTATTGCCATTTTGCAAACTGAGACACTACAATGTAGATAATGCTCCCATGGTTATACGGTTATTGCTGAAAACAGTAGTTATACTCAATCGCACGCAATACTCTGACAGCGTTCCTACACTGCTAAGCCTTTAAATAAAATTATGTATTGTATGCTGTACTCTGGCATGTTTTCGTGGTGCTACCTGGTCTGCAACAGTGAGACTGAGCAATACCTTACCCCTTTAACCCGCTGCGCACTGCACACATCTGGGGATGCCATTCTGCCGGCAAGGCTTCCCAGCCAGGCCTGCCATGCAGTCCAGGTACATTACACTTCCATCAAATTAGCAAGGCCTATTGCATGTCATTGCTCCTCATGCTCGCAGTGGCCATAAACTGTTCCAAAAGCAGTAGCGTATTGAAGTCTTTTTTGTACAACGAATGTATACAAAGAGCACAAATCTGCAACAAAACACACCTTTCTGTTGTCAGACGGATCCTTTCACTGTCACTGGAACTCAGGCTCTCATTCTTCTCATGAAAATATTTTTCCACACACTGTTCCTCAAAGTCATGGAGTTTCTTCAACTCCTCATCACTCAGGTACAGCTCTGAACAAAGGAAGTAGGAATTGCTGTGAAGCATACTGACAAATACAAGTGTTTATAAGCATCCATGAGAAAAAAAAGAAAACTGAGAATAGGCTTCCTCGCCCCCACCCTTGACAAGAATGAATTTGGCCTAACTCCCTGAATTTGGGCTTATGTACAAAGACTCAACATACCAAATGCATGTAAATGGGGTTTTTATGTTTCCTTAGACAGGAGCAAAACCACACTGACAAAAATTCCAGTGCACTACATTTTAAATCCTCAAAAGTATACATGAAATGGCTGCTCACAAAGATGTATTTTCTCCCAAACTTTTCCCTGTATTCCGTAATACATGTGTGATTCACAAGACTTAGCTATAAATATGTAAGACTTACAAAGATTTCACTATCATTTGGTCCAGGCATTCATTTAGGACAAGTCACCTATAACAATTACAGTCCTCTCAGGTACTCAAAGCTGCAAAGCTTTTTTTCACTTAATTGCTCCACATGTTCATATATATAAAACATCAAGCAAGATTAATGGGCAAAAAAGAACACAATCAAAAGTTTAAAACTCCACAGCTTGGGCTGCTCATGATGCTATTCTGCTAGCACACAAAGACTTCTGACAGAACAGATCGAGTATAAGTCAGTATGAAGAAATACATACGGTGGAAAGCTGCTTCTCTGATCCAAATTCCACATCTTTGAAGCTTCTTTTTTCTTTCCTTTTTTACATACCAGAGTCCTCACTGTTCTTGCTAGGGGGGTATCTGTGCCAAGCAACATGGCAGTGTTTGCTACAAGCCTGTAGTACTTGGCTGCAGCACACAGCCCAGCTGGAAAGGCCACCCACAGTTTTCTGGGGTCCCCCTCTCACTCCGAATGAGATTTAATCATCTCCTAGGCTCTTTTCACCCCTAATTCCTCTGTGTTCTTGCCTCCAAGATTTTAGTCTCTGTGTATTGGTATTTTCATTGTTTTTCCACAGGGTGGCACTGGATCCTCATTGCTAAAACCAGTTAATTACAACCACACCAAAATTTAAGCAGAAGAAACTTATCAAGCAATGTATAGGCGTATAGAAAAGGGACACAAAAGTACATGAACAGGAAAAAAGTCTCTTTCTGAGAGAAGTGTAGGCAAGGCATGAGCCCTCTTCTCTTCAAGGACTTTTAGATGTACTAAGCAGTGCTTCACTTTTTCTTGTACCTAATGCACTTTACAAGTAAGATATTCTCTATGCTACGTCAGTGACTCACACTATGCGTGCATATAAAATAAGTAGTGGTACTTCAAAGGCAGGCTGATGTATCCAGTCATGATGGAGGAGCTGAGCCTGGGAGCAGCAGTAAAGCAGCTCAGCATTGATTAGTTAAGCCCAGTTCTTAACTCTGTAACCACCTGTGAGCATGCCAGATATCTTCAGGGATTCATGTTCAGCAGAGAAAATCCTAAGTGAAGCATAACCCAGACAGGGCCTGCTCACCTGTTATTAGGCATCAAGGATGTACGTTGCATCAAAAAGGATGAGGCTGTATAATACTATGCTTTAATGTACACCCGATGTTTTTTCGGATAAGGGTACAGCCACCAGCTGCTCCTCTTCCTCATTCCCCTGCCTCACTCCACCAAGAACCAAGCCCCACTATCGAGTATTCATTCCCATCCCAACATCTCATGGTCCCCTCCCCGCAATGGCTAGGGCTGGTCCTGGCAGAGCTGCAGGAGTTGGTGACAGTGGGTCAGGGAGCTGGTATGGCATTAAAGAAGCATTAAGAAGGACCCTGCGAGTGAGAAGTCCAGTTTGGGAAGGGTGAAGGAGGTGGGGTTAAGGTGCAATGATGAGCCAACACACAAAAGGAAGGATGCAGTGAGGAGGTCGGAGGCCCCTATGCTCTCTCTCTGCATCTGCCATCACTGGATGTCTTTTCTCTGGGCAGTTAAAGAGGAATTGTTGGTCTTTTCAGGACAAATGTATAGAAATGTATACTTCCAGTATTGTTTACTTTCTTTCAAAATAAGGCTATGCTATCCTACAGAAAAAGCTTTTTCCACTTTATTTCAGCTCAGAGTTGTGATATATCTTGACTGACGCACAGTATGTAACAAAGCAAAAGCCAAATACAAAGCAAAGATTCCTGTAGTTACTTTTTTGTACAAGAGTTCTCAGACAAGCAGGTTAAATTCCATTTTGCAAATAAAAATAGCCTCCAACCCAGAGAATTATTTTTCTTTTGTGGGGGGGAGGAGGCAGGAACTGAGCTACAAAGTGATGGGACACTGGCAAAACACTCCTCATCAGCTATTTCTTTTGGTCCCCAGCTTAGGTCTGCTTACTTAGTCCAACATCGCCTTCCTCTTGATCCATCTCATTTGGGGGCCGATGGTGGAAGATGCGGTTTAGGAGAAGTCCAATGTGGCTCAAGAGGATGAAAGGTGGAGGCAGCCATGGCTTTTCATGATAGGTCATAATGTAGCGGTACCGGTTGTACTTCCACAGCTTGTTCGATATGGATTTCAAATCATAATAAACATTACTGAGAAGAGAGATAAAGGGGGAAGGAGGGTAAAACACCCCTATGAGGAATACTCCCAGTACAGCACAAGATGCTTGTCTGCAGATCTAATTTGACACCGAAGAAAAGTCCCATCCCTCCAGTGAGGCAAATCAGCTTAGCAACTTCCATTTAACAAAGCAGCAGCGTGTGCCTGCAGCTAGTGCACTGAGAATGAGATCTTCAAAGCTGCCTAACGGATTTGGAGATCCAATTCCCATTCACATTAATAGGAACTGGGCAAAGAATATCCCTGAAGTGGCTTTGAAATCTCAGCCAGATTATTTAAACTTTAATACATAGCCTAACTGAGAATTCAACATCGTCTGCCTCTTTGGGCTGGATTAAATGTAGGAGTCAGGCTAAGGGAAGAGTGTTAAAGCAGTTCTGCTACTCTTCAGTATACTACCACTAAACAAAATACTTGCTGCAAGAGGCAGCTACACGACAAATTTTTCTGCAGGGTACTCTTTGGAGCCATGATCCAACATGTTACTAAACATGGCTGTTGTTGCACTGAATAATTTCCCATATCTACTATCACAGACGCAAGTACAGGAAAGCAACTTTGTGGGTTTGGCACTGTTAATTTCAGTTGCACCATCATACTACACACACAGCATACAATCACAAAAACATCAGCTTTGCTTCTGGGAGCATAATTAAATATGCTGCTCCTACCCATTTTTGATCCCACTTCTAGAACAATCAAATCACTAGGTAGAAGATTTAACATATCATCATTGTTGAAGGTTTAAATCTAGAAATAATTCAAATTATAATTTCATAGCTGTGTATTAAAAAAAAAAAATTGATGCCTTGCCACAATTTCAGGAAAGGGATTTCTAATTGGAAGTGGGAATAGAATGAGTTTTGATCATTCCATTTTCTTGAATATTAATCACTACATTTCTTCATTTGGTATTTTTTTAACCTACAGCTGACTTTTTCTTCCCCCACAATACCAGAACTCTAGGAAAAAAATAATTAACTACTTGGGTTAGACTGCTCTTTATCAATATTTTGCAGAACTTGATTCACTACAAGAGTTTTCCTGTTAAAACTTGAAAGGCTAGAATTACTATAAAGACACTCATTAATTACTACAGAATAATTATAAAGACCCTCCCTACTCTGGTAGCAGACATTAAAAAGCAGATAGTTAAAAACATCACAGTTAGATTTCAGCCTAGAATATATCAAATTGCACCAAACAACAGGAATTTTCAAGTTGTTTCCTAAAGGAAGAGCATTATCCTACAAAGTCATTATCCTCTTCTCTTTAATACCTTCTCCACTTACCTGCCAATTTAAATCTTGGGCTACCCTATGATGAACATTATATAGGCTCTCAGCATGACAAACACAACTTTTATGAACAAAGGATAAATTACTTCAGAGCTAAATTAATGTCACTTTTTTGCCAACTGAAGATGTCCACTTTCACAGAGGCAGATTCTGTTTAAATGGCAAACAGTTTACGTGTGTGCTCACCATCCCCTTCCTCTCCCCCTCTTGCTTCCACCATTTGTTGGGGTTTTTTTTATTCACCAGACCCCCATGGAAGATGAGACAACAACCACCAACATGCCCATGCTGGGACACTTTTGGAGAAAGATTTTTGTGGAAGTGTTGGCATAACATCTATTAGTTGCTTTTGCTTTTGTGGCAATATACTATGGTACCTACTTAAAAAAAGCAATAAGCAAGTTGACCATGATGATGTACTGCACAAAGAGATAGACAGCTTGGAGGAATGGTGTGAGGAAGGAGCCAGGAGGACAGTCTTCATTGGTTTCACAGACTGAAAGTGAAGGAGATACAGAGCATGGTTAGCATGGAAATCAGAGCAGAGCACAGCAATGCTACATGCTCCTCATATCATGGAGATACATTACTAAATTTCCAACTAAAATCTACCTCCACATAAAGGAGATCTGAGACCTCTTCATGATACTACTGCCCCATAGTTTCCATTGCAATTCAGAAGCTGTTGACATGATTTCATACATACCAGTTCTTATGCCAGTCACCCTGACTTTTTGTAGAGGGGAAAAATGAGGCAGCTGAAATGTATCTGGGAGATGTCACACTCTCAAGTAAACTTAAATCCAAATCCTTGATCCTTAAAGCAAAGTTTTCACTGACTACTGCAGAAACGATACAGCGCAAAGGCTGCTTTATCAGTACTGGAGTGTTATTCCTTTAGAGCTTCAGTAAGATCATATTAACTCATGTGCAAAAGATATATGGCTACGAATATTTGCAAGATGAAACAACAAATCATAGAAATTAAGTGAAACCTCTTAATGATTTTAAATTGTCAAAATAAATACTTTTCAGTCTTCATAATTTTAAATCAAATTTTACACCTTTGAGGAAATTTCAAAACATATTTGTAAGGCAGCAGCCCTAAATTCCAGACATATTCCACAGCATAAAGAGTCATTAGAGAAATCATAGCTTTATTTGGGAAGTGTCAAATTTCTAAAGGTTTCTGGACATGTTTCTGCACGTATTAAATTTAAGCTGTTGAGCTGTACTGTGAAAACTACCTACCATCTATTTCTCCAGCATAGACCTCACCAAACATCATCCAGTAGGGTTGAAATACAATATCTCGTGCCAGAGTCCAAGAAGGAGGCTCCTCTGGTGAAAGGATTGCCTTTCGTGACACTCCAAAACTCAGCAGGACTATGGCCATCATGACCACAATATAGAACATGTTTGCTGTCTGGAAGACATGTTTGAATGAAAGAATTACATGTGTTAATTATATGGAAAGAAGACATACATTTTAGGGAAGAGTATCAATCACTGTTTTTACAAATCAGAATATAAAAAAGGGCTAATAATCTAATATCCTGAAGGAAATAAAAATATTTTATTTCTATGACCTGGACTACCCAAGTATTTTATAGAGGTTAAAATCATCCTGGACCAAAAAGGCCACAAGTCCTACTGTCTTCTCAAGTCCCTCTTAAGATCTTAAGCAAGATTTGAAAAACACAGAGACCTTATGATGGTCTTTTTCCTCAGTGGTATTTCTTCCAAACTGAGAGCAAGGAATAGCAGTGAAAATGATTTTGCCTTCTAACACTGAATTGGAATTACTATGCAAGACAGAATATAACAGTATTAATAAGATAGTTCCCAATAACTGAGGGAAATTACAGCGGGAATCTGCAAATGTCCCTCAAGACTAGGCAGCAGTTCAGTAGCAGTTCTTATACCAAAAGAGCAAAAAAATTAACTTTGATCTGAGAGAAATTTTGCCTGCTAAAATGGGATATAATTATTTGAATCAAAATGTGAAATAATAATGAGACAGTTTCCAAGAGCTAGGGGAATTATCTATAGTAGTGAGCCTGTCTGCAAGAGACAGTGATTCTTCATTCTCCTATTATCAAGATGGATCAGAAACTCAGCTCAAATGCAACTCTTCTCTAAGGAATGAAGCAAAAATGGCTTTTGTGAATAAATTCAAATAATGAATAAATTAGAACTGAAATCTGATTATGGTCAACTCACAAACAGAAAAAGATATGGTATTTTCACATAATACATTAATTATGAATTATTAGGTGACCTCTCCTTTGACCATCACTCTTTTCTGTCACTTCTGATGTTTACAGATTCCTCAATAGATGCCTTAACTCCAAAAATATTGCTCCAAAGCATAATACTTACCATTTTTCCAATCATTGTCAGGTACGGGCCAGCATGCTGATTCACAGCAAAAAGATCAAGAAGCCGAGCATACCAAAATATTATATCCAAGCAGTAAAGAAGCCTCCCTGCAGTTTGAACAGGGGGGTCGGACCACCGCAAGCCAAAACCAATCATAAACAGGACAATAGCTACAGAATCAGTAAAATTCCAGTATTCATAAATCCACACCTTCACTTTTTGGCGGAATTTTCCAGGTTCTGAGATAAATACCTGAGTAGAATGTGGGGAGAAAAGAAAACCAATGAAACTCCATTAGAATCAGAGATACATTCTTTAACCTTTTCTGTCTGAATTGTTTCATGTTTTAGGAATGTATCATTTCCCCTCACCCCTCCTTTTTTTTTTTTTTTTTTTTTTTAGGCCTACGTACCACATATTGCCAATCACCGTGAACTGAAGGTTGCACTTAATCTATAGTGACGCATTGCTCAAGTGTGCCACACCAAATAAGATAGCTCTTCCTAAGGAAGAATGAGTTCCGAGCCTGAACCCATTCACCAAAGAGCACATTCCTCAGCAGAAAAAAAGCAGCCAGCATAGAACTGTTATGCATATGTATCATTATAAATTAACAACCATTTTCTAGAGTTGTTGTCATGACCTACAACAGCCCTTTCAAAAGCCCCTAAGTCATGGAAAGTACCAACCTAACCTTGCTGATGGGAAAATAACTAATGCCTTTTATTTCAGACTGAAAATATAAAGAAAGATCCTTGTATTCCATCAAGGACATGCTAAAAAAAGGAGCAGTGGCAGCTAGCAAGGTAAAGCATGAAATGTTCACTTCTTGAACTGTGAGGTGCCCCAAAGGGATTTTAAGCTTCATCGAGCAAATGTGTTAAGTGGAATCTTTGGGAGGCTGTAAACAAAACCTTTGCACATTGCACAAGTGAGGCCAATTATGCAGTGCTATGTAAGATCACAGTGATAAGTACCAAGCAAAGGAGAGATTTTGAAATGTTTCACTCTGATCCTGCAAAAATTGACGCATATGAACACATTAAAGTAAACAAGTGATCCTACTCAATTTAGCAGGACTAACTCACTTGGGGAACTAGTTGCAGGATCAGGGCCTTAGACGTTAACAATTAGTTGATACAATCTAGAGAAATAGAGGTGTGCAGTCATATTTAACAAGGCCCTCAGCAGTTAATCCGCTGCAAGTGTAAGACACAGTGTCCTACAAAGTCTTTGGCAGCAGAACAGAACTAGTACATGGATTTCAAGGTCTCTAATAAATGTTAATTCTAGAAATAAGAGCTGATGTTTCCACTGTCCCACCATCAACACAATGAAACAGCACAACAGTGATTTCCAAAGTGCTTGCTATTTCACGTTCATTTTTTTTCTCAATTAGACAATCCTGGTGTAGATTTTTTCAGTTTTATCTCGTGCAACCACAGAACTTGTATGTTTATCCAAGCTTCCATATATTCCCAGCATTTCTGCTGCCCCTTGAAATCCTTCACCTCTCTTGTGTTGATGTCGCAGTCTACTGAGTGATCTGTTGTAACAGCATCCTTCACTCAGAACTGTGATTACTTTTTTTGTAGTTTTATTTCTTTCAAAGTACAGCATTTCAAATGTCATATAAAAAACAATACACAGTACAATTCTTTACTATGTGCCAATTCTACAGTGAACATATGTCCAATCAGATACAATAATTTGGGAAATACATAGCTGCATTTGTCCCCAACCTCAGGTTTGGAATGAAAGTTGTGTTCAGAAGCTCAGATCTAATCAACTGCAAATAATTGTGATTAATTTTGATTGGAATATCATTTTTCCATGCTTAAGGAATCCAGCATTAAAAGTTGATGGTGTTTTTTTCTAACTTCATTTATAGAGGCTCATTGATGGAGAGCCATATATTATTCTATTCATAACACCTCTAATTTTTAACAATGTCCACACTCAAATTAAATATCTAAAGACAAATTCCACATTCATTATAAGAAATCTAATGGTCCACTCAAAAAAATTAAGAAACAAGTGCCTACATCAGGCCTCCAAATCTCAATTCAGCACAGTCACCCTCAAGTGATCTGCACATTACTACTGGATTTACACAGAATAAACTTTAAGATGCATTTTCAAAGCCCAAGTACTGGTCTTCAAATAAAAGACTTCTCAGAAATAAATGTCCTCTATAATTCTTTCCTCTGCTAAATTCTCTACAAAAAGAATGCAGAATTTGGCATTCCTCAGTTTCTGGCATTCTCTGGTTTATAATACATCCTCTATTGATGAGAAGTGTGTGTGTCAAAGCTTACCTCCCTGACTTTTTCAATAGCAGTGCTGAAAATATAAATGATAACAAGCCACTCTTGCACACTCGGTCTTGGTTCCATCTTCACCAACACAGTGTAAGTGAAGAGCATGAGAAATGCCATGTACGCCATCTACAAAACACACAGTATATAATCCATATGCACAAAAATCTCCAACAAATTTCTGCAAACTTATTAACAGGTGATTAGCCTGACTACATGTTTTCAAACTACTGGGGCACTGTCAGATTTTTGAGCCCAATACCTTTCCTCCAGTTCTCCAAAGCATTTTTTAATGGGAATATCCTTAAACATCATTTGGAAATTGGTGCTTTAGTGCTGAAAAAATGGGAGCAGAAGATGAACTATTGCAGCGCATGTTCACCTAGGCCCCAAACCCATATATGAGACAGACTGTTTCATCTGCACACTGTTATTTGAATGTGAAGGCAGTGCTATGCTTTTATCCCAACCTTCTGTAGGAGAAAGTAACCATTCTTAAAGCTATGTGAATCACTGCTGGTTAATCAGTGCCTTCCAAAACACAAGAAGAACAACGTCAGGTGGAAGGCACATATTTTAAAGGTACACACTATGAATGTACCTGAGATAATAGGTTAACAACCTATAAAGTGGTTAACTGTTAAAGGAGTAACAGTTTATGTACACAGTGGTCTGACCCAACAGGCAGCCAGATCTTAAACATCCTAAGCTCTACTCACACGGGGTTAGTTACTAAAATGGATTTAATAAATACATATTTCTTTATAGCAAATTATCTCCTACAGATTGATATTCACTCCTTTAGAAACCATTCCTAAAGAAAGGGACATGAATATCTGTGAGGTATCTAAGGTATTTAAGGCCAGCTTCAAATCTATCTTTACATGTGCAGTTAACCACTGTAAAAAGCCATGCTCAAGTTTTTCTTTAGTTCATTACAACTGGGGTTTTTTTGTTCTTGTTTGTTTGTTTTAATGCAGCTGCATGGTTTTAGCAGAAAACTTTTCACTTAATTGTGAGAGAAATATTCAAATGTCTTCCCATCCACCCCCACCACTCAGTGGCTGCAAATCCGTACTAGGTAAAATAGAAGCAGCATCAAGTGGTATTTGAAGGATCAAAGGATAGTTTTGGCAATCCAAGTTCTAGTGTGATGACCAACCGTGTGAAACCAGAACTTGACAATTGGTGCGTTGTAGAACTCATAGATTTTTCTAGTGCCAGGCAGGTTTCCTTGTCCGCCATCTACTTGGCTTTCATCAGACTTCTGAGTAACCTTCTCCACATCATAATCCTTCTTTAAAAGGAAACAACATTTTAAAAGTAAGAAACCATGGTCTATGATTGCAAAAGTTGTGTCATGTTAGAGGGAAGACAGGCACAGATGTTTAAGCTTTGTTCTGAATATACAAACCATTAGTGTAGCTTGATTTTGCCAGGTTACAACCATCTCATTTGCAATAATTAGCATGTGCACTTTTTCACTGTAAAACTCAAAGCTTACTTTTATGACTAGAAGCAGTGGACTGGGCATCAGCAGACCTGAATCCACTCCTGTTTCTGCCACACATTTCTTTAAGTCTTTAATCAAAGTCACTTAATCACTGTGTCTCACTCCCCATCTGTGGAGTACAGATAAGTAACAACTCCCAGTACAACATAACTGTGTTAGATAGAACTCCACTGACAACTGCGGCACATTCTGAAATAAGGGAATGAGCATCACATTTCCACTCATATATACAGTTCCACAGAAAATGTTCAGACAGTGAAATTCTAAATACAGAATCTAATTGCTATTTTTGATGTATTGTATTCCTGATTAGAACATGAGGATGAGATAAGTAGCCTCTTACAAATATCTTCCTACAAAAAATACAGGTAACTTANGAAACAAACCACCCACCAAACAAAACCACACACACTTGATTCTGTATCCAGAGTTTGACACTTGTCTGAGTACCACTCTGAAAAAACAAACATCTGATTGCCACTGAAGCCTAAGAAGAGCTGCAGACACACAGCATTGGACAACTGACAAAACCAGAAGGTGCTGAAAGGAGTTTTCAGAGATGAAGGAGAGAGACCTGGTGGAACTATAAATAGCTAATAGCTGGGCAAGGCTGAGGGAACCAAACTACCTTGTTCAGTTTTGTTTCAATGCTCCCCAATTGCCTTGGCCAATATCACTGCTAAAACTTACTGCTACTAGGAGTGTGTAGTATAGCACTTTTTATGTGACATTTATCCCTACTATACAACATTTCCTTGGGTTATCAGGGGAAAACTTTTTTTTCATCACATTAGACTCAGAAAAGTGCTAAACCAGAGAATTTGATACACAGAATCATCCCAATGTGTTAACATCAGATCCTCCAAGGTGAAGGACAGAATTTGTCCCATAAAAGAGTGCAATTTCCAGCTGCAGCAGGTCACTGGAATTTATGACAGTGTGTGGAAGAAGCTCTATATGGCACATGTACACTTTTGAAATTTTCTGTACATTTTTCTATAATATTTCATATCAGAGTATTTAAGAAAAAGCAGTAGCTCAGCTTTTTGTTTTAAACAATACTCTGTATCAGATAAAATCAGCAGTTAAGCTTATTGCTAGCACAGGAAGGAAGCAGCCCTGTCTGAGGCAGGTCAGAAAAGTGCTTACGCACACTGCAATGTTGCCTTCTACCAGACTACAAGGGTGATCCTGCTGCAAATAATTACAATTGCCCTGTCCTCTGTATCATAGCTATTACCTAACCCTATAAAAAGCATTTTTGAACGGACTATATTAGACAAGCACTGCAGGATATAATGGCTTCAAGCATTTTTTTGCATCAGGAAGAGAAAACACAAGCATGGCATTGACAGCCTACCATGCTGCTGTGAAAGCCCTCAACAATATCTGCTCTCTTTTTTTATTATTTTACTCAAATTGAAAGTTAACTGAGAAGCTCCCAAGCAATCTACAATGCTTCTCTGCTGCAAGATAAGCAGAGCAGAGCAAAAATGATTGCCTAACAGCTCTCACTTGACCATCCTGTTGTCATTGGTTAGAACCTCACCATTTGCCTGTTTGGATGGAAATGCTCTGCGTCTGCTGTCTACCTCAGACTGAAAACTTCTGGACATTTCCAGTTGAAGAAATGCTTTGTCAAGAATGAGAAAAAGAGAGAACAAGCAATTCTGCTTAGCAGAAGTCTGGGGGAATTCAGATCTTAAAAGGCAAAGACTTTACCCATGCTGGAGACTCTCCACAGACAGGCTTAAGAAGGACTTCTGTGCTACCACAGGTCCCTGCAGGGTATTTCAGGACTCAGTTCAGGTGACTAAACCAAAAGCACAGTGCTTCTCTTGTGCTTTAAATGGCATATCTGCTAGGCTCAAAGGATGCAGAAGTAGAGACACCCTGTTTTTCAACAAGGAGGGCAGGAGCTAGACCTCTGGAAGGGCTCTGATGTAGTTCAGGAAATGAAATCTCAAGGAGAGCGAAGGATGTCCATGGAGAGGGGGAGAGGCTGCGGCTGAGATGCGGGGCAGAGGCTGCTGGCCAGGCAGAGCGGGAGGAAGGAGCAAGTTGGAGAGGATGGGATCTGGACTGCCTCAGTTCTGCTGTTTCCCTGCTTTGGACAGCTTGACTGGACAACCTGAATTAAGTTTTATGGATGTGGTTTTGTGTGTGATAGGAAACCACTCTTGGTATACAAGATTACATACGTATTTTTCTGCAGCTTGAACAGACCTTGTGTTCTAAAATACCTGTGTAACTGTCAGATAATTATAACCTCATTATACTTCTGTGAGGTTGGGAAGGATTTTCTCATGACCAGTACAGAAGTGACACCCAGGACAGATGAAGTGGCTTGCTGTCCAAGGTCACTTCATCCTGTATCCAAACCTGGGATCAAACCCCTATTTCTGGAGAATTGGGCCCAAACACTTCCAGCTGATCACTGACTCCTCACTCCCCAGGCTTATGCTGTGGTAAACAGACAGACCCTGATACACAAATGACTGATTATCACAGACTAACCAGAGACAAAGCATCTTTAGAGCTGGTTGGGTTCTGATCCCCATGATACCACGTGAACTGGTGGAAGTCTTGAGACTGAGGCACATGAGACATTTCTGCCTTGCTTTTAAACTCCAGCATCAGGATGGTGGGAGGCAGGAGAATACTTATGATGACCTGAAAAAGAGACACAAGATTCAGGAAATTAATTCAGCAGTGATAGCATAGACCTGAGGCCACAGTCAGCCATGCATGCCCAGTGCAATTCCACTGGCCTGGAAGGGAGCCACTGCTGCAGGAAATCTCTGTATCACACTCCTACTGCCTCCAAAAAAGTGTGTTGCTCTTGACTGTTTTGTGGCTTTGAAGAGTGTCATGGTATCTGGGGATACTGCTTCCTACGTCTGGAGGGCATTCCTCCCATCAGCAGCTCTGCCAGAGCACCAGCAATGCAGGGCAGCGAGCGCAGGTAGGAAGGGACTGAAGGGTGCTGAGAGAATGGGAACAGCAAAAAAAACTTCACAAAATACATTCTTCCAATGTTATCCCACAGCTGCTTTTGCAAAGAAGTAAATCAGAAGCAAATACTGTCTTCCCACCACACCTTTCTTTTCTCTCCCAGATGTGCACATTCCAATCCATGCTTGAGCACATCTGCCTGAAGCTGCATTAGACACATTCATAACCACAAAGACACATACAAAGCACCTAAATAGCATCTAAACGCTCAGAAAAAGTTAGTGTTGTTACCTTAAACCAGGAGTTCTTCCGCATCTTCAGGCGTCCCATCCACATATCGGTCAGCAGCATCTGTGTGCAAGTGTGGGATACGAAAGGCCGCAGCCCCACAGACACTGCTAGTTTTAAGCAAGTTGAGTTGCTCCAGTTTTTCAGTTCATAGGTCAGCAACTTCATGGCCATCTGCTCATTTTGCTTGAATGCTTTCTCCAGCACATCTAAGGCAAGCTGCCCAAATTCCCTAGAGCAGAAAGGAATTGACAGTTAATGTAAGAGGAATCAGTCAAAACTCAGAATCACTGCTGCAAAGAGGTTGGTTTGAAAACTCCATTAATTAAAGTTCATCTAACATTCTCAGTAAGTATGCCTTCTCCCATTTTTCCATTGCTTTATCAATATATCTAGTAAAAAATAATTTGGGGAGTACATGTATTTAATCCTAATGACAAGGTTCAGGTTCACCCTGTTTTCTATTTTTTTACTTGTTTTGGTCTTAATGTCACTCAGTGATCAAAATGGACCCTACACAGTTCTGTGGTTTTCCTTCAACAACAGATTCATCACTGCTACGGGCAAGCACTGCAGGCAGTTGAAAAAACGTCTTGTTTTACACTGGCTCTTAAACATCTCTGTAGGGAAGACTCCTCAAGGAAGATACACCTTCCTCTAAACTAATCTTTGGAGCTGCATGCAAAACAAGACAGCACATCTTCTTGTACTTTGAATAAGAGGCATGATGTCAGCAAAGCATACAATATGTCATTAACAAGAAAAATTACCAGAAAACACTAACACAAAACTACAAACTTGAAGAAAATTCTTGGCCTACTTCATTTTTTATTCACTCAGTTACTTCAGCATACATCTTTCTTTAGGTCTTACACAGAGCAAGATTTAAGCACTGATTTTAGTTTGCTCAATACCACATGTTACAGATTTGAAAAGTCCAACACATATGTGCTGTATGGCTTTTTAATGAGTTGAACAGGAAGGAGAGCTGTAAGGGAAATTACCTATATTTTAATTTTCAAATATGCAACTAGGTAGCATGCTAATAGCTTTCCTTTACCTCTCTACCAGACTGCACACCAATATGTAGCTCCATTATACCATATGAATAGTGGGAAGCTGAAAGTATTTCTTCTACAATCCATAGTCTGTGGCACCACTAACCTTACAAACTCTCAGTGGATTAGAAAAATATCTAACCATTCTAAGCAGTGCTGAACTTTATTACTGAAGTGAAAGGAGAACTCATACTTTGAATACTTCTTGAGTTCTTCTGAAGTGTCATCCACCATGTTGCTCTGTTTAGCTTCATGTGCCATCGCCCTGTAGAGTTTACAAGCCACAACAGCTTTGACCATGGCTTCCTCTCCATGCTGCCAGAAGAACATTGCCATCTTCTGCCTTTTCATTAATACTGCCCACACCAGGAGGTCATTATAGGGGTAGATAAAGCCAGATGACTCATAGTTCTCTGTAAAGTTTATATCCTCTTTTGATTTCTTCTTGCACTTATGGAAAGCAGTGGATCTTTCCTATAAGTTTGTTTTTCAGAAAAAAAAAAATCTCAATGAACGGTTGAGGTTCAGATTCATGTAAATAAAACTGCACACAAATCTGAATTGCAAGTAGAAAACTATTTGATTGTTATATACATTTAAGTCATAAACCACAGCTAGGATCACATTCAGATTACCAGTACTAAGAAGCTGGCAATATCAGTGGAGGAAAAACACTCCTTGCCCTGTACCCATGCCATTTATAGCCTTAATGTTGGGCAATCTCCAAACCCCATGATAACAAGATTCTACTTTCACTCGTTTCCTTTACTTGTGTCATAACAGGAAAAAAAGCAATCAGTAAACATACACCATGGACTTGTGATACTTAAAATTTATTTTTACTGTCTGCCACACTTGCAATGTAAACTTGCTATACATTCATGTCTGGATATTTCTCCATTAAAGGCAAAGAAAAAGTCTTATTGGTATAAGTGAGGTTGTCTCAGTGCTATAATGGATTAATTTTGGCTCAGACTAATTCCAGTAATGCCCTTTAAATTAATTTTACTATATGTTTTGTCTGTCAGATATACGTATGTGGTGATCTTTGCTCTTTTATCATTCTTTCTTTGAAAGAAAATACTCCATCATCATTTCATTTTCCAGATATCAGAACTGTGTCTCTTCCTAGTAGGCTTACTGAAGCTACTTTAACAAGCAGTCATGAGAAAGCATTGGAAGGTCAGACAATTCCTACTGTTCCTTCCAAATAAGAAAAGTTTTCACCCATGCTTGATGTTCAGAAATTTCGTATTGCAGTGAATGAAAGCCCTTAGGAACAAATGGGTGGAAGTTAAAAAGTATCAGAGGAGGAGTCTGAGCTTGATTTCAACATTAAAATTGCAAGACCTGTACTTCATGAACAGTGAGGAACAAAACATTGCTTCCACTAGAATTTAAGCAGAATTATGATAAATAACAGCCTGAACAACATGTGTATAAAATCTCTCAATAAAATGACTAGCAGCCTAATATGTCATATGCAAAGTCCAGAATAAGCAATTATATTACCTTGTATTTGTAAGGCTGTGCTGTTCTGAAGAACTGAGAATGCAAAGTACTTTCAGCAGATCCCATTCTGCTATCTGTCTGATTACTCTGATGAAGGGAATGAGACAGGCTCTGAGACAAGCTGGAGAGCACTCTCTAGATCCAAAGTCATACCATAAAACAGAAGAAGAGAAATGCAAATTAGAGATTAAGTTTGCCTGTACTTACCTATGATTGCAATGGTCCCTGTAGAAAATGATGTTATTCAAAGACTAGTGAGTCAGCAATCACTGTAACTACCACTGGAGCTTATACCATCAAGGGAAAAATAGCCTGTTTCACATCTAATTTAAAAAATATATATTTTACTGGATATCTAAATTCAAAATACTGATTTCCCCAATAGCATCCATCGATTACAACAACAACAACAACAGGGCTTGCACCAGATTGGAATCAGTCAACCTGGAAGCTCTTCTGAGTGCCTACCCTTATAAAAAATTCCATAAGCCCTTTAAAAGACAGAAGTTCTCTGAACTTTTTACTGGCTGTTTCCACCAAAGGATGGCATTTCTAGCATCCTTGGGCATTTTGCTCAGTGTTGACTGAGAGGGAAGAGTGCTACCAGCTGAATCACTAATGCTCTTCCCTGCAGTTCCTAGTTATACAATCACATGGTTTCATCCATCCCTGTTCAGGTCATATTTCACAGGGATACAGTGAAGAGTGTTACAACCGCTCAAATATCTCTTTTCAAGCACTGTATTAAGCCAATGACACACAGGAAGCTCTGTCTCTATGCCTCTATTCACTCCAAGTAACAGTTTTCATTATTTCTTCTCATTTCCCCTGATCACTCTGAGGTTCTTCTATTAGTAATTAAAGCAGTACATGGCAATGACAGGTTTTTGTTTTTTAACATATGGAAGTATTTTAATCAAAGTCCAGTTCTACTCCAAAAACTTGGGAGAATTCTTATGCAGTAAATCTGCTCCTTCTGTGATGTTGGGAATGATATTTGGCTAGTTTATTGAGAAGTTTAGCCTGTTTTCAAGTTACTGGGTCTGGAAAGTCAATGGTGAAAATGAAAGCGCTAGTATGTTTGCACACTGTTGTTGTGAGGCAGTTTGTTTGTTTGTAGAGGTGATGATATGAACACACAGACATGGCACAATGCTATGCCATACAGTGAAACACCATAAGGGTCTAGAAGGTGCAGAATGGCACGTGTGTCCAAGCACAACCCTCTGCCTGCACAAAGCCACTGCACTATGGGCGCAGCCTGGCACATCCAGCATGAAATTCCCTGTGATGACTGGTGTGTCACAGAAAAATCTCCGCCAGGCAAACACAGCTCATTGGCCTGGGAAGAAAGATGGACCACTAGCACTCAGCTGCTTCTAAAATGTAAGACATTTGCTCAAAACTTAGGTCAGGGATCTCCATCTTGTTCTTCACTATGCCATGATGACATGCTCTAAGTCTAGTTCAATGCCTGTGGAATTCATTATTTCTGCGATGTGGTTCAAGTTGCAAGAGCAGAAATATGCAACTGCCTCACAAAAGGGAAAATGCTGGTTGGTACAGCCTTGTCAATATTTATTGATGGATGACAGACAAAGAACACAGCCCAGCTGCTGGACACAAAGGTAAATTTACTGAACTAATAGTTAATTTAACAATCATGGGTGGTCTTGGGGGGCAGGGAGCAGCTTGGGGAGGGATTTGTCTGTTTTATTTGCAACGTCTCCACAGTTGGCAAAGAGATTTAAAAAATGGACAAGCATTGCATACATTTAACTGATGCTCTTCAGACAAACCACAATGACAACCTGAGCTATTTTCAGCTGTCACATTTCGGCTTTTCTTGATGACCAGTGGATGACCATTTCACAGAAGTTACCTTGTGTTTTCTGTAGAGATCATTGTAGAGAATTCGGAAATGCTTCCTTGTGTAGCTGCTCCGATAAGCACCACCAAGGAGGTACTCTATCACCAGCCCAATATCAATCAGTGATATCTTGTAATCCAAGGAAAGGGTATTCTGAAACATCAAATGTCACAAGCATTTTATGATGCTAGTATATGCAACATTCAACCATGTCAGAGTCCAATTACTACGAGGGGAGTCCGGGAGAAGGTGTAACTGAGAGCTCCTGCATCTGTCAGGAAAGTGTACACGTTCAGTAGGCATATGAAACTTCCCTAGGAGGGAGAACACGGGCACATCTACACATTCAGCCTGGAAAGTGTGATGTTCAGAGTCCACTGCACCCACATCACCCAGGGACCTACGCTGCAAGGTTCACAAGACCAGCTGCATTGAACAGTGTGGATAATGGTTCTTCAGGTTAATCACCAACAGACAGACAGGCTGATAAAAGTCTTCTTCTCCTCATAACAAGAGAAAACTAGCATTGTATGTTTTCGTCATTAAACTAGTTCATTAATTAAAAACGAAGAGGTGGATGAAGCATGTGTTTAATGTTGTAGAGTAATTCCTGAAGAATGACAATCTCTTGCAGAGGCTCAAGCCTGTCATGACAACTAGATGGCAGCCACATGTGCATTGGCTGTACCTTCTGAGACTCTCACCACTTCTGTCTAAAGCACCACTGCTTCCCAGTTTACCTTCACTGTCCTCCCAAGACACAGGTTTGTCACAAATTCTCTGAAGAACAGATAATCTTCCATGCAGATTTTAAAGACTATTGGTAAAACCTTAAACCACAACTCTTGGAAGTGAAAAATGGGCATGTACATAGGTGGGATCAGAGGCATTATGTTTACTTCATGGTGTATGCTTTTCAAACTATGAAAAGTCATTTTGTTCATCAGAATGATTTATTTTATTTTATTTTATTTTATTTTATTTTATTTTATTTTTTTTTTATTTTATTCTATTCTATTCTATTCTATTCTATTCTATTCTATTCTATTCTATTCTATTCTTTTTTTTTTTATTATTTTACTTTATTTTTTTTAATAGACTTTAGTGGCAAGCCTCTGTACAGCTTGCTAGGACCACCCAGCCCTGGGGAACAGAAGGCACCAACATGCTGAGCACTCTGGGGCAAAAGCACATCTCACAGGAAAGAACTTGCCAGCTCTGTCATTGAGAATTAGGCAAGTATTTCTGAATACCTATACTTACAGATACTTCTCTGCACTAGAAAGCATATTTTATGCTATCAGGACAGACTGCTATGTATCTCCATTCAAATGTAGCAGCAGCAAAGCTGTTCACAATAATGAAGAAAATATTCTGAAATTCATGGTCGCATCACTCTGGTAACTGTTCCAGCTACTGTGTTGCCATATTTAATAACACTGCAACTGCACAACCTACTCACAGAACACTTACGCATACTTACAGAAGCTCAGGTGAAAAAGGCGTTTAAACTTATTTGCAGGTCCCAAGTGAGTTTAGCTTACCCAACAGCGTAGAAAGTTTTGAAATTGTGCACCTCTTTTTACCTTAATTCCACTATTCCATTTCAAGTGCCAAAAGCTTCCCTTTAGATCATACTCTGAGTTTTCCCAGAGTGTCCTGAGATGTAACCAGGCCATGGGTTTTAGGAGAGGGGTCATATCAAGGAGCAAATACCTTCAGTATCAGTGAGAAATACAGATTTCTCAGCCTGTAAAAGTTCAATATCTTTTCAACACTGAGATCTTCCGGATCTATCCCATAAATTAAACCTCCCATATGTCCATCAGTATGGGAAAACATAGAAAATGTCTTGCTATGGAGACCAGAATAGTCTACACCTATCTACAGAATCATCAATGGGATTGACTTGGAAGTCGCCTACAATAAGAAAATCATACCAAAAATCCCACTACTTGAGACCACAGAACTCTGCAGTCAGAGTTAACATTTTATTTTATCTTAGCATTCATAGCCTGGAAAGAATTAGCCAACTAATCTAGTTTTGGATCTAGGCATCTCCTGCAGTGGCGACGAGATGCAGAAAGAATAGCCCACCCCTTCCAGGCTAAGCAGTGCTGTGAGGTACAATAGATAACAGAAACACAAAATAAATTAACTGTGTAGCTAAACAAGGCTGCCACTGGACTACTAACGGAGCCAGTGCTCCATGCAGTAGTCATCCACTGCCACCTTCTGTTCTTCTAGGCAATGCAGCACATTGAAATAATATATCTTGTCACAGTATCTTTTTGCTACTGCTCAACAAGGAAAGACTGTTTAGCTTTGGGGAAAAGAAAAAAAAAAAGAAAAAAAAAAGAAAACCTTAAAGCAATGAGCATAATTACTGTACTAATTCACTAAGTCTTTTGTACAATCACTTCATGATGTCACTGTAGTAACTTAAGAAAGAGAGTCTGATCTAGATGAACTGCTTGGCTTTGAAATAAAGGTACAGTACCCTTGGTAGCATTCAGTAGTAGTATGCTAGTTAATTGCTTAGGGGGATCAGTGGGATGAAGATAAAATCATTTAGTAGATATGAGAGTGTAGTAATGAACCCATCACTTCTATTCCTAAAATTCCCCTGTATTACCTAATAGCAGTGTGCCAGTGGACACTGAAGTTCTAAGCTACCATTTTTGCTCCCCAGCCTTTCCTATGTCTATTACCTGTTTCACATCTCGAACTAGGTGATGCAAAAGTAGATTTGATGGTCCTTGTTTCTGTGGTGTGAAAAGAAAAGTCAGTAAACAAGTGTCTACATTAGAAAATCAATACAGTAAAAGAAAGCAGCTAAAGGATCTTCAGAATAAGATGCTGTTATTCAAGCTCTCCCCACTCAAATTCTCCCCACAAATCTCTTCAAAACCATTTCAACGCCATCTGCAGCACCTCTCTTTACTATCTTAAATCTTGACATATTCTGGAAAAAAGTTGGTATCACTTCAGTTAAACAACATATCATTTTCAGCAAGATAAGCATGTATCACATAGCAGATTAAAATCAGAATGTATTTCTCATGAGCTTCAGATAAGTAGTCAGTCTGGTTCATGTCAATGAATCAAAAATAAAAAGCCGGAACACCAATCCAAAAATCCAACATTACAATGAAAAATGATCAAAGCATTTAGTTTTCAATCTTTTCAAAAATCCTTCATAAAAATGTGGTCTAATTATCAAATCTTTTAAACAAAACAGTATTATTTCTGGGCATTCTTATCTGAAGTTATACACCATGATTTCAAATACTCACTGTATTGTACAGTTCTTCCAAATGAGATATGGTAAGAAAACGGTGCATGTTCACTCCGTGCTCTATTAACAGCTTCACAAAATCCACACGGTCCATCACTAAAGCATCCATCATTGCCCGTTCCAAGGCACCAACCTCCAGAAGGACAGACATGAAGGAAAAGCTTAGAAAATTATTATCTTCTTTTGGAAATAAATAAAACATTCCTGAACAGCTAGGGATCTCTTTATCACACTGATTTGTCTTAACATGTATTTAAAGTGCAAAGTACAAAAGAAAAACATGCTGGAGGAAATATCTGTGTAAAAAATCCAACAGAGAGTGGGAGTAAAACTAAGTGTCCATAAACCCGACATCTGTAGAGACTTCTACAAATCTAACTTTACAACCAGTCTGTGATAATACATTCCCTACTCTTTAATACACTTCAGAAGCTAATGTATGATAATGCAGGGGGCGGAGGAAAGCCTTTCTTTTTTGACATATGACAAAAGCCATTTCAAGGTACTGTATTTCAAGATCTCTCTATAGAACTTGAAGTTCTTTAAAGCAGACTTCTTTTCAAATATGAGAGAGAATCTGCGTTAGAATAAACTCTCTCAAAGACACCACAAAGCAGAGCTCTACCTACAACAGTGTCCAAATGGTGAAAACACTCTACTTGTGGCACTTGCATAGAGCTCAGCAGGATTTCTACATGCAAAATAGCAAAGGAGTTGGACACAGGAGGTTCATATACATCCATATAAAGAATTTCTGCAGAACACATATGCACAGAAAACGCAGTGGGGTGAGCAGAATGAGGACACTGGCACACAACTGGGGCAGGTGTTAGTGCAAACTTCGCATGTGAAGTTAATCCTTTCCATGTACACATTTACGTTTGGTGGAAGTGATATTAAAAGATGACCAATAAAAGTTCCAGAATTGTCACACATGAAAAGAAAAATTGTGTGCTGTTCCTGAATTATTGGTGTTTCTTCCAGAAATGTCTCAAAGTGACCATACTTGTATTAAATTTCCCCAAGCAGTCATTCCTTGCACTGGCAGTATCTCTAAAGAGGCTTAGACAGCTCCCTGGTAACTACTAGAATGACATTCTTTGTTGTAAAGTCCATTAGAGACTGAGCTGACATTTAAGTAGAAGCATAGTTACAGCAGTTACAGCCTTTATCTTCTGAACATTTAGGACCAAAGTTGCACAAAGAAATGGCCATAATCTATGCATAATTGTGCATGTTTCCTTAAAACACTTAAAAAGACAGAAAAATACTAAGGCTACATGAACAATCACCTAAAAATTGCTGCTTAAATATCTAATTCAAAATTTGAATGCACAGCCACAATAACCAGGCACAAACTGTAGACCCTGGCAAACCCTGATAGTCAGAGGGGTGCTCCTCTTCAATTAAGAAGGCAACTAAGTCAAAAGCAAACTTTAAAACTGTGTTTGTGCATTTTTTTTCTTTTTTTTTTCTTCTTCTTCTTCTTTATGATGCATTGAGAAAATATTGTTATTTAAGATTTTTTTTCCTGCTTAGTCAAAAGAAAAACTTTCAGGAACATATGTCATTCTAATTTTTCCTTGGAGAAGCAGCAAGAGATGTTAAGATTGTTTATTACGAGCTCTCTACATCTTATTTGAAGGGGAGAACATACTCATTATTTCACAATGACTTTTCATTCAAAATGGTGCTGAACAATTGCACTGAAATAGTATGAACAGGTACATAAGTCTTTTTCAAACATATCAGAAGCAGAGGAGCAGGAGTAGGGGGACTGCCAGTGAATCTGTAAGGCCACAGAATGATCAAGGTATAAAAGAAACACACAAGGAGATAAGGCTATTGCAGAAATGGTAAATTAATTCATTGCCTTACTGCTCACTACAGAACATGTTAGGAAAGGTCCTACATCAAAGCTCTTCTTTACGGCAGACAAATCTGAGGAACTGTGTCAAATTGAAGTGTCAGTAGAAAAGATTATAGAAGTCATCCATAAAGTGGTAGCAAATTGTTAGGACCAGGTGGTATTCACCTAAGAGTTCCCAGGGAACTGAAGTATAGCTGAAATCAGCCCCTCTAGCAGCAGAATGGAAGACAGTAGAAAATATGTCAATTGTCAATTTTGCACCCTGGTGAAAAGGAGGCTGATGGGGGACCTTATCGCTCTCTACAACTACCTGAAAGGAGGTTGTAGTGAGGTGGGTGTTGGTCTCTTCTCCCAGGTAAAAAGAGACAGGACAAGAGGAAATGGCCTCAAGTTGCGCCAGGGGATTGGATAATAGGAAAAAAAAACAAAAGGGTTGTCAAGCACTGGAACAGGCTGCCCAGGGAAGTGGTTGAGTCATCATCCCTGGAGGTATTTAAAAGACATGTAGAAGTGGTGCTTAGGGACATGGTTTAGTGGTGGATTTGGCAGTGCTAGGTTAACGGTTGAACCTGAGGATATTAAAGGTTTTTTCCAACCTAAATAATTCTAAAATTCTATTATTATATCATTGATACTAATTCACCAAGCAAAGCAAGTTTCACCTGCCACACTTCTCATGTAAATGCAAAGGAACGATGCAGACTCATAGGCCTTGCCAACATGTATCTTCAAGGATAAAACTGGCAAAAGCGTAATGTTTCTTTCTCACTCCAATAGTATAGAATTTGAAGCAGCAACATAGATGGTGTCCCTCTTTCTTTAATATCTGACACAGATGTGCTTCAATAAAGCTTATCAACAGTTTACAGTTTCCAGGCAAAAAACTAAATAAGCACAAATTAAAAAAATGTATGTGCTACAAAACAATGAATGAAGACATTGGGAAAAACACATTTTCTTCTTAGAGTCAAACTATAACAGGGTATCATAAAAAAAAAAAATTATAAAGGCAAAAATACATGACTTTGTGTATACACAAATCTTTTCCATATTCTATAAAACAAGTCAGTTGGACAGAAATACTGTTAAGGTTATGCAAATACTCAAAAGTTATCAGATAATTCATCACCATGAATAATGGTACAATTATTCATTGCTCTGTCATATACTGTGTTTACACAGGGGGCTTAGTCTTATTCAGAGTGAGTGATGCTCTCTTAGAAGGGAGCTATTCAACATTGTCTTCTAACTTCATTGTTCCAGGCTTAGCACATCCCTTATTATTCACACACCATTCAAATCCTGAAAATGAAACCAGCAATTTCATTCTTTGCCTTTCAGTCGGCACACAACACCACTTATTTCTACCAGATTTTGTGCAAGAACATGATGTCATCATCTCCACAGATAGTGAACTGAGACCGAAGAAGTAACAAAAACAAACAAACAAAAAAATCGTTTAATTAATGGATGCCCAATTTTAGACATCTCAGGCATAGTCCTCCATCTATTCAGCCTTATACACCACAGGAAAATAGGGACTGATGATCAATAAATTGAGCTCTCCTGTTGTGTCAAATAACCAGCTACAGTCACTGAAAAAATACACTTACTGTCCATTTTCCAAAATTTACATTGTAAAGAAGAAAAGGCACTTGGGTCTGGAAAAATCAACCTTGTAATTCTTGGAAGGAAAAACTTACTAAGTACTTCTGGGAGCATCAGGTATAATTTCTTGAAGAAAATATTTACTCTTACAACAAATGGGAATAGCATGTGTTGAGGAACACACAGTTTTATATTTATCATCTATAAAAATCATATTATGTACATAAAAACTCACTTAGGGAGGGTTATACTTAAATACTGGATTACATCTGAAAATTTGAAAAAAAAAAATTGAAATCATTATACGAATGATTCAATTGCTACTGTATGTTCTTTCACATGCTTAGAGTTAATGTAGGTCTAAATCATGTCTTGCCTTGATTGCAGCTATTCCTAAGAAATAATATTTGAAATAATGACATGATGCCATGTTACCACAGTTAATTCTACTTTTTTTTTTTTTACCTAGTATCATCACAAAGGAGTATGATTTCTGTATTTCTGTCTAGAGCTAGGAAAATAGAGGCAACACTCCTCTGGAGTTTACTCTTTTGGAGAAAAGAGTACTCTAGGCTACAGTGAAACATCCTTGACCACCAATAGTTGTCAACACAGGCTTGAGGAATACACATCCAGATGGGCAATTGAAACTATTTGGAAAAGCTAGCAGCAAAAACTACAGGAATTTTAGGCATCACCTCTTTTCTGGGGAAACAAATGTATTTTATGTTTTTATCTGATGTATTCTGCAGCTGAATACTTTGCAATTTTAAGAATAATGCCTCTCCAAAATCAAAGATGATTACTCCAGAAGACTGACTCCAACCTTCAAACTATTCCTTAATGAAAGCTTTACAAATGCAAATCATGGAAAATTAGTCATAATAAAGTGTAAAGCCACTGTGAAAAATAAAAGGTAATAGTACCTTCCAGTGTTGTCCATAAACGAGTATGTGTTTCTTGGCAATATCTAGCCGGTTCCAGGCCAACGCCAAATCTAGCTGATCTGAAGCAGACATATTTGTACCTAGGAAACAGGTAAAGGACCTAGCAGTTTTCACACATCAATGTTACTCCTTTCCTTTGAAAAGGTAAGACAATAGGACTGTAAGCCAGATGAAAACAGGTCATATTTTTACGTAGGTACCTTTCAAGAGTGCAGTCAGAATTGCCAAATCAATGTCCTGATGATCTTCTGACTCCGCGTCAAATACAGTGATCTGTTAGGATTGCAGAAGTATACTATTTGAGGTGAGGCAGAGAAGTCTGTAGTTATTTCTTCTTGGTAAGGGCTGTGGTAGATTAAATCATACACATTTCAACACAAACAATGGCAAAGGTCCAGACATGATTTTCCTTTGTTTCAGTCAGAAAATGTACCATTTTGCTTTTTAATGCAATGCCATCTCAGGCAAACTGTAATCAACTTACTGCATAATAACATGAGTCTATTTCCTTTTGATTAGCCTTTAAAGCTGAGAAATGTAAAAATGCAACATGGTTGATATCTACCCAGTTTTCAACTAGAAAACAGAAACTCAAATAAAGTAAAATAAAAAATAATAAAAACATATTGGGTAGTTACCACTGTAGTGATTAGTGCTACAATTGTCATTACTCCTGTAACAAATACTTGGTAGTCCATGAAATTTGAAAAGTTGTGATGGACTAGTGAAGTTCCCACTGACTGGAAAAGGGGAAACATAAGCCCCATTTTTAAAAAGGTTAAAAAGGAAGACCCTGAGGCCAGTCAGCTCTCAACTCTGTGCCCAGCAAGATCATGAAAGAGATAATCCTGGAGACTATGCTAAGGCACATAGAAAACAGGTGATTGATGACAGTCAACATGACTTCACTAAGGGCAAATCATGCCTGACAAATTTGGTAGCCTTCTATGATGGGTGGATAAGGGAAGAGTGACTGACATCATCTACCTGACTTATGCAAAGCATTTGATACTGTCCTGCACAACATACTTGTCTCTAAAATGGAGAGTTAAGAATTTGATGGATGGACCACTTGGCGGATAAGGAATTGGCTGGATGGTCACACTCAAAGAGTTGCAGTCAATGGCTCAATGTCCAAGTGGAGACCAGTGATGAGTGGTGTTTCTCAGGGGTCCATAGTGAGACCAGGATTATTTAACATCTTTATCGGGGACATGGATGGTGGGATTGAGTGCACTCTCAGCAAGTTTGTGGATGACACCAAGCTGAGAGGTGTGGCTGATACTCTAGAGAGAAGCGATGCCATTCGAAGGGACTTTGACAGGCTTGAGAGGTGGGCGCGTGCAAAGCTCATAAAGTTCAACAAGGCCAAGTGTAAGATCTTGCACATGGATTGGGGCAATTTCAAACAAGGATAAATGCTGGAAATTAAGTGGATTGAGAGCAGCCCTGCAGAGAAGGACTTGGGGGTACTGGTAGATGAAAAAAAGGCCATGACCCAGCAATGTGTGCTCACAGTCCAGAAAGCCAATTGCATCCTGGGCTGTATCAAAAGAAGTGTGGCTAGCAGGTCGAGGGAAGTGATTGTCCTCCTTTACCCCACTCTCGTGAGGCCTCACCTGGAATATTGTGTTCAGTTCTGGTGCCCTCAGCATAAGAAAGACATGGACCTGCTCGAGTGTATCCAGAGGAGGGTCATGATGATAATCAGGGGACTGGAGCACCTCTCCTATGAGGACAGGCTGAGAGAGTTGGGATTGTTCAGCCTGGAGAAGAGAAGGCTCCAGGAAGACCTTAGAGCAGCTTTCCAGTACCTGAAGGGGGCCTACAGGAAAGAGGAGGAGGGACTCTTTATCAGGCAGTGTAGTGATAGGGTAACTTTTAAACTGAAAGAGTGTAGAGTTAGATTAGATATAAGGATTAAATTCTTTACTGTGAGGGTGGTGAGGCACTGGAACAAGTTGCCCAGAGAAGCTGTGGATGCCCCCTCCCTGGAAGTGTTCAAGGCCAGGTTGGATGGGGCTTTGGGCAACCTGGTCTAGTGGAGCGTGTCCCTGCTCCTGGCAGGGAGGTTGGAACTACATGATTATTGAGGCCCCTTCCAACCCAAACCATTTCATGATTCTGTGATTCTACTCACAAATCAGCACCTGAGCCACTAAACAAGTCAGCACATTTTGAAAGTACATTTCAATACTCAGAGACAAGTTCTAGCACAATGCTGCTATGAGTAGAAGAATGGATGAAAACATTTCTATATTATAAATATGACATTACTAGAGAAGAAAAAAAAATCAGAATTGATCTTTCCTGCAAAAACAAAGATGTCTGGCCTTTTACTAACATGAGAAAGGCTGTCATTTCATAAGCAACCACTGAGACTTGAGAAGTTAACAGGCTCTGTGGAGCTACTAAATATGTATATTAGCACAGATACATTTGTGGATCTTTCTGTTACAAATAACACCATTACTTCTACAAATGCTGTGCCCATGCCAACCCACCACAGAAAGAGCAAAAAGGGTAATAGCACTTGAAGATGTCCTAAACTCAGAACATGAACCCCACTCACGGAGTCTCTGTGCTCCATGCATTCCATCAAAATGTGAAATAGATGACTGGACTGCTTCTGTCCCAAGCTAAATGTGTTATGAATCATCACTAAGACCTCCTCCTTCACTTGAGGCCGCAGCTCCCTGAAAAACAGATATACAAGCAAGAATAAGTACATTATTATCTACTTTTTTCCAGCCCAAATGACACCTCAGCAAAAGATGAAATTTGCGCTACGTAGAGACATATGAGAAACCTCTTTTATTTCTACTTCTCTGTTGACTTACTCCTGCCTTCTTTCAACAAAAAAAGCAAAGGCATCCCATAACATAAATTCATACAGGCATTAGTTCTGACCATACATATATCCTATTGGAAATAGAAAAAATGAAAAAGTTAACAGTTTCTAAAGAATTGTCTGTCCATATGGAGCTAAAAATCACTAAAAGTGTAGCAAACTTTTTCTTTCTTTCAGTAATCACATAGGGATAAAATTAAATTCCTCATTATTTGTATGTCAGGTTTCATACCTCTCCCATCTTTTTCACCTCATTTATCTTCCTGTTAACCTTTCTGTCCACATTTTCATTTCTTTTGAAATGGTAAGAATTCTTAATTTTTTTGAGATGAAACAAAAAGCAAGCAAAGAAAAAAAGTTCTCAATACAACACACTAGGGAAAAGGGAAAAATACCACCCCCAAAAAAAGGATATTTGCAAAAGATAATAAATTAATAACTAGGATATAAAGTTTATTAAATTGTTCAGGGTTTTTAATTAGAACAAACCCAGGCCACCTTTTTAAAATTTTATTTTTTACTTTAAAAAGCCCTTTTGAATTTGAAAAACTTTCACAAAAACATGAATTGGCTATGCAAATACATATATTTATTTCCAGTTTGGGCATAAAATTTTCATCAAGGCAGGTTTAACAGAGTCTGCAGCTGAGGCTGCACTGGAGGTGACAAAAGGAGTTACAGCTGGACAAGGACGACAAATCTGTATTACCACTGGGAAAGCCAAAGCCAAGGAACCTTAGTCCTCCTCCTACCTCAGCAACTAACGCCAGCCCTAGTCTCAAAAGCTTTGTGCAACCCAAATTTGAGCCCACTAACAGAATACTGAAGGCAGGAGAAGGGATCAAGTCAAAATCCAGGCAGGCACCCAGCAGTGCCACTCACTAAAGGTGAGAAACATTATAATAACTCAAAATAGCCCAATAGAGTTTATTTTTCCTCTTCTAAAAAGCTGTAGTAAATTTGGCAGAATTCTTTCAGCACTAGCGTGAGGCAGGGAAGGAAGAAACTCTGCTCTGACTTCACAGAAGGAAAAGCCAGCAAAAGACCATGGCGGGGTCACCACTAGAAGCATTAGAAATTATCTCAGCGGTTCCGAGACATGCATTTTCAGGTCCCTCCCAAAATGACAGACCAAGGAGGAGGAGCATTATGCCACTACTCACCCTGTCTCATCCATGTGTTTGTGGGTAAAAGCCAGGATATCTGCAGCTCTGCCAGTGCCCTCGTAGACCACCACGGGGACAGCTGGGCTGGCCCTCACGTACTCCCACACCATTAGGATGACATTGGGGCCTCCTTCCACCACCAACCCAACTATGGGTACACCTTGGCCCATTCCTGTTCAAAACACACCTAACCAGTTACAAATAGGTTGCAGTCACACAAAAAAATCAGAACATCTGGTAAACAAACACTCATGAAGGAGTCTCATACACGGTTCAATGGAGAGGAATCTCTTCACCATCTCTAATTTGACTTGCATTTTTTAAGACTTTCACAGAACTTCTGCAACCAGATCAAAAAGACCATGAAAACCTCCTGATAAATTTGTAAGCAGCCGTAGCATTGGAAAGAAGAAACATCCTTCAGCATACCCCTCTGCCTTTTACAATAGCTCCTATGCTCAAGGACATTGACAGCATTTGAAATGTGGTCAATATCCATTTGCTTCCCTACACACATAGAAAAGTTATCAGGCACTTCTTTACCGACTTTCTCAAGTTTTACAGCAGGGTGGGGTTTTTTTAATAATCGGAAATAAATTTCAAATAAGATGCAATGGAAATGGAAAAACAACGGAAAGTCTGACTTGCAAAAACTCATAATAAAAGATATAAGAGGCTGAGTAAGAAGCTCTAAATACAAACACATTAAAAATTGGGTAAGTTTCTAAGTTTGCAAATACTATAATGTGAACAGATAAAGGAAACGAGGATTCATAACAACATCATAACTCTGCTGATGTCTTTTTAATATACCTCAAGATTTAAATCACTAGATAAGAGTGAACTTCCACAAGTAATTTACACAATCTACTGCATAAAAATAAATAATTATCTGTGGAACAAATATTGCATTCATGAGTTCTATACCATAACTCAGTTAATGTATATTATGTAATATATACATATATAATATGTACATATATACATGTATAATATACCATACTCAGTAATGTATACCATAACTCAGTTAAAGGCAAACAACGGAAGTTACGCAATCTGATTAAAAAAAAAAAAATTGGCTGAAGGTATTCCTTTTGCAACCAGTCTTTGTTTCTGTACCTGAGGAGGTCACAGGTTTTCAATATAGAAGAGTGACGGGGATAAAAATAATGAACAGAGGAAGAAGGATTCGAATTCCACTGAACGTGACAATTTTTCCACCTAGCAAAATGCTGGGAAACTATCTAGTGCTGATATAGACACCACAGAAAACTGCAGAGAGTAAATGCCCAATATTTATTAAATAATCTGAGTCATTTAGATGTCTCCAACTGAGAAGCCAAAATGTTAGCCCAAATGCACAATGATTTATAAAAATGCTGTCCTTTTTACTTTCCTGATTTTCAGAGTTCAAGACACGTGCAATTAATAACTTTCAAGCTCAGAGAAATTTATGGCAAATGAAGATATAGAACATGTAACAGGAAACAACCAGTACCTCCACAACTTTTAGGGTAGGTTTCTCTGTCATAAAGGTGACCACAACAGTACTCACTTGTGTGTATTTTTTGAAGTGATATGTACTTCTCCAAATTCCTCCTGAGTATCATTTCATTCCCATACTTGCCTACTGTCCCATCATCTGCCATTAGAAAATGAGAATGCATGCTGTTGAGGGTACTTAGCTTGCTGAGTGGATTGCCAAGAGTCTGGTACAGGCAAACTACCTAAGAAAACCAAAATAAAAAGATTTTCAAAGAAACCAACAAAATATCACCATTTATGTTGCCTTGCTTGTATGTATTTCTTCATCATATTGCGGTCTTCTGAAAGTCTCCATCACGCTTTTTGCTGCTCTACTCAAATATGGGTTTTCATTTGATTCTTAACAGCAACAAACCACAATTAATACCACAGAAAGCATTTCTGGTTAGGCTTGCAGTCCGTAGTCAGAGCCACTGCCTGCCTTTCTTTGCAACAACTGAAACACAGTGGCATATTTTTCCTGAGTGTATTCCCATCAAAAACACGTGACCTACCATTTATCAGGAATGATTCCACCTTACTTGTCAAGTGGTTTTAGACATTTATGTTGATTGTACCCTCACATTGGCGCTCACATACAGTTCTGGTTTATGAATAAAAATCACACATGTTAATAGCCTAATAGTGTGTACAATTAACCTGATTGCTGATCCTGAATCACATGAATATAGAAATACATCAGTTGCAACCACAAGAGAATTGTCTAATTAATTAAAATTTCAAAAAGGAATGCAATTTTCTCTAAGAAAAGAAATATTTTAAAACTATTCATTTACATACAAAAAGCAACATACAGTGCCTCAACATGCCACAGAATTCTACTGCTGAGCAAATTCTAAGCCTCTATTACTAAGAAAAAATATCAAACCAGTGAAATGAAGCAAGCAGAAAATAAAGTATAATATCTCCTGAACATGAAGGCTTCCATTATTAAAACGCGTCCAACTCACATCTTTTCCAATGAGATCCCTCTGGTTCTCAATGATACCCCATGGAGGAATCCCAACAGCACAGATCTTTCTCAGGTGTGGTGAGGCACGGCCTTTCAGCGCATCCCCTACATGCCTGGACACTCCTAAACAGACAGTTAATCATCATTTTTCTTCTACATTCGGAGACCTGCTACAGGATACCACTGAAAAGTTTTCCCATCATTTAATTTATTCTACGGTTATGCTTTAGCCAGAAACAAACCATCCCACTCAACTTGTATATTTTATGTGCCCTGCAGAAATTGTAAGGCTCAGACGTAATGCAACAATGTTTCAAACTCAACACCTATTTCTAATTAATCATACTCATGTATGTTGCTAATGGTGCTTTCTACCTCCATGAAACCTTATTACATACACAAATGCGCAGGACAGTTGTCCTATAAGGTCATCAGATGGAATAAAAGCTAAAGAATAAAGCTGTTTCAGTTCTGTGGTTTACTGACCCCCTCAGTTTTTGAGAGTAGTCTACAGGGAGTTGCAGATATTAATAGGCTAACTAATGGATTATCCTCATTCAAAACTTTATTAATAATAAAACACAATTTAAAGTTAGATTTGAAAATTGTTTCAAAAACCCTAATCACAGACTTCAGAATCTAAATATTTTAATGAAGCAGTTAAAATTGACTGCAAATAAGTTCTGATTATATAATTCCAGTGTTCTTTATTACATATAGAATACTCTGCTCTTTAATAAAAAACCAAACAAACAAACAAAAAAAACCCACAAAAAAAACCCCAACCAAAAACCACAAACAACTATTAAAAACATTCAGAATACCTGTCAACAGCAGAAGAACATGATGTCACTCTTTGAATTATGTATTGTTCCTTTAAAAAAAGCTTTCTTTTGTGCTAAAATATCACAAATTATCAAACAATTTCATTATATTTGCCCTAAATGTATATGCTCATAAGCAGAGAAAGAACACCAGAGGAAGACCGAAACGAAGAAAAACGATTACACTACCGCTGTTGATGCCTTCTGTGATTATCCATGCTCCTGTAGTCTCAGCAGCCTTCACCAATCCTTTGCTGAAAACCTGCTTGACCTTCGAGGGAAGCTTGAAATTTTGAATGCCTCCATGAACAGAGATCACTAGCTTTGGCAACTCCATCTGCCATTCTTTAACCATCAGGTGCAACAGCTGATCCAAACTGCTATCATAAGAGAGTCTAATATACTGGAAGAAATAACAATTGGTAAAATAAACATCCTTTAAATACTCCAAGAGAAGAAACTGCAACATCTTACAAAGTTGTCAGCATTAATGTCTCAAAGATTTTGTGCAGGATTAGAACTTTCACAATACTGCTAACATGATAGCACAAAAATACATCAGTGAGCAATACAGACAGCAAGACAGACTACGCTTAATCGTGATGAAGTTCAACATAAAAATATCATATGCACACGCTAACCTGTCTTGGATTCCTCTGCCCTCTTAAGACAAACAATTTGATATTCACCCAAAACCACTTTTTACCTTTCTTATGCTGAAATTATAAAAAGGAATCGGACATATAAACCCAGCATGTATTACCTTGGCATGGTAAGTGTGATCTCCGTCTTGAAAATTGATCGTACCGAATGCATCCGTTGGACTCGTCTTTGTGTGTTTTTGGACAGACCATTCTTCACCATCTCTCTGTGGGGCAGTCTGATAAACAGGCCAGCTACAGTCTACTCGTGGGTGATCTCCAATCAGCCGCCCACAGCAACATCTCACATTAAAAATAAAGAAATTATTTTATATCAAACACATCTGCATGCAACTCTAGGATCTTCATCAGAATAACCCAAATAGTTTTTCTACAAAGGAGGATGACGTTGCTTTCTGACACAGAATACAATAAAAATTAACTCAGATGAAAAAATTTCAATAATGGCAAAATGACATTGAATTAAATCATAAATATGTTTTGTTGGATACAGAATTTGTTCTCTACCAGAACACTGAAAACAGTTGGGAGATTGGACTAGATAATCTTAAGAAGTCCTTTCCAACCCAAACCATGCTGTGATGCTGTGTGATTCTGTAACAGTTTGAGAGTCCCATATAGCAACTCTGATCTGAGCAATGCAGCTCATGTTTACTGGTCTCATATGTGACATTTCAGAGGAATATCTTAGGACACTGTGTTGGGTTTGCATGGCAAGGTTTTGGTAGCGGGCGGGGGGCAGGGGGGAGGCTGGCTACAGAGGTGGCTTCTGTGAGAAGCTGCTAGAAGCTTCCCCTGTGTCTGACAGAGCCAATGCCAGCGGGCTCCAAGACGGACCCGCTGCTGGCCAAGGCCAAGCCAATCAGCGCCTCTGGGATAACATGTTTAAGAAGGGAAAAAACAGTTAGAGAGGGCTTTTGCAGTCGGAGAGAGGAGTGAGAAGATGTAGGAAACTCTGCAGACACCAAGGTCAGTGCAGAAGGAGGGGCAGGAGGTGCTCCAGGTGCCGGAGCAGAGATCCCCCTGNCCCCTGAGGATGAAGAAGCAACAAAAACAACATGCCATCAACTAACCATGACCCCCATTTCCCATCCCCCTGTGCCACTGCAGGGGAGGAGGTTGAAGCCGGGAGTGAAGTTGAGGCCGGGAAGATGGGAGGGGTGGGGGGAGGAGATTTTATTTCTCATTCCTCTACTCTGTTCTGTTTGGTAATAAATTAGATGAATTTCTTCTCTCTGTTTTGCTCGTGACAATAATGAGTGAGTGATCTCTCCCTGTCCTTATCTCAACCCACAAAGCTTCTTATAATGCTTTTTCTCCCCTGTTTGGTGAACAAAGGGAGTGATAGAGTGGCTCTGGTGAGCACCTGGACCCCAGCCAGGGTCAACCCACCACAGACACCAAGGTTTGCTATGGTTATTACCACAGGTTATTCTAGGTACTGAAGAAAGATCTAGGAGTTGCCGTCATTAATCAGGAGGAGGCAACCTTCAGTCTAGAGAGAACTTCAGGGTGACCTTTATAGTAACCCTTGGATGCCAGCAATGTCAATATACAAAATAAACGGATTGAAGTGCAATGTTAAGGGAAATTTAGCAGAAGCTCAGTTAGCATTAAAGGTTTGCAACCGGATGAATAACCCAGATTCCAAATTCAATCAGTACTACTGTCATACAGGCTTCAACAGGCTCCAGTCTTTTCTACAGGATTAACTCCAATGTAATTTATAGTGACATCTGACAATCCAGTTTTCCTTTAGACATTTCAGAAGTTAATATACCCTGGGAAATGGAGATACATTTTTCCCTTTTACTCTTTTAAGATACCAAACAATCCCCAACAGCCCAAACTCAATGACTGCCTTGGGACTCAGATGTATTAGTTGTGGATCTAGGGGCAGGCTAGACGTAAACATGTGCAAAACCCTGAAGAGGTACATTCAGAAAGAGAGTTTTCTGTGGAAATGAGTGAGAACTAACCAGTGAAAGAGAAATAGATCAAAATATCAAACAAACAAACAAACAAAACCCCAAATAAACCCCTAAACAAATCAAGTAAGTAAACTGCTTTAGAAAGGCACTTTTTGATATCCGGAAACCACAAAATTATGTTTGCACTCCAGTTTTTCAACACAGGTAAGTTACATTTGATTGATTCAATGCTGTGCAAATGCAGACTGGAGAAGGAAGCCTCCCAGACTCTTGGGAAATGAATAACTGAATTAAGCAATCTTATTCAGTGGAGAATTAAAGAGTTGTAGAAGCCTAGCACTGCAGAAAATACTTGAGCTCTATTGTCACATGTATAATAATAGTTAGCTAGAAGTCAGAAGGCAGTAGGGACTACCAAAAATCCCAGATTTTTGTCAAGCTAATTCAACACAGATTAGCTAATCTAAACCACCTACACCTTTTCCTCAGTTGAGACAAATAGTGGAATATCACAGAAACCCAGGGACTTGCTAGAAAGAAGTCAGGCATGTGCTCACAACTGAATCCTGGAAAAATGAAGAGGAAAAGATGTAGATGGGGGGAGGGGAGGAAAGCCTCAGAGAGAGGGGTTTATTGCCAGAATTATTGCCAAATCTGGCTCACTGCATGACTCCACAACCACTTGCACTGTGGCAGTGGCAGAAAAGAACCCAGGGATTGGCAGAGGGGGCATAGGATTTGCTGAAACAAATTATTGATCTAGGAACCTCATTTTGATGACCCCAAAAGCAAAATTCATTGTAAGTTTGCCTCCTCAGAGGCAAGCCAAGACAAGTAGGCCAAGGCTCATGAACTAAACAGTGTCCAAGCTGGTACTTGGAGAATAAGCCAGTCACACTAAGTCACTTACAGATATATTACTAATAAATTACTATTTCAGAAGATTGTGAGGGATCAACACATATTGAAGGTCATTTCTAACATTGTGTTGTCAAATAACATGTAGAGTTGTGTGTTGGAATTCACATTCAGAATCTCTATAGAGACATACCTAAACTAAAAGTGTTTCAGAGCAATGTAGCTTCAAAGCAGATAGCACAAAGGACATAGATTTGGATAAAACCTGCTCACAAAGAGCACAAAGGTCAATGGTCAAAGGTCAAAACCTGCACAAGGTCAATGACTGTCCTTCTTTATGAGTTCCCCTGCATACTTCAAAGGAAGGACCAGAAGACAGAGATAATTTTGATGTTATTATTAGTCTTCAGAGGACAAATTTCTCTACAGCTGAGCTATTAGCCTCCTTGCTCCTTTTTTTTCTGCTTGCTTTTTGGGGGACTCCAGGGTAAGAGACAACAAATGTGAGGAAAAAATTGATCTTTAGATGAAAGATGAGAAAAAAAATAGATACGTTATTGTCCTTCGCTCCTGAAAATACCTTGTGGTCACTGTACTGCTCCTAGAGTGGTCTCACAATAAGAAGACCTTTCATCCAGGAGTCATTCCGAAAGACAGAGAACCAATAGCAGTGGTTACATTACCTTACCTTACTCACTTAGATACTACATTACACAGAATCACAGAATCACAGAACAGTAGGAGTTGGAAGGGACCTCTGGAGATCATCTAGTCCAACCCCCCTGCTAGAGCAGGATCTCCTAAAGCAGGTTACACAGGATTGCATCCAGATGGGTTTTTAATATCTCCAGAGAAGGAGACTCGACAACTTCTCTGTTCCAGTGCTTTGTCACCCTTACAGTCAAGACGTTTTTCCTCATATTCAGTCAGAACTTTCTGTGTTCCATTTTGTGCCCATTGCCCCTTGTCCGGTCACTGGGCACCANCCCTACACTTGCCCTTGTGGAACTTCATATGGTTCCTCTCTGCGCAACACAGTCTGGGTCTGACTCAGCAAATATGAGTGCTTGGAAGGACAGCACTGAAAAGCAATCAGGTGCATCATCAATGGATTATATTTTCTAAAATCTGAATTTATTTCAGCCCATCGTCAACAGATGAGCACAGAATGACTATGTGTCTTATACATTACTGTTCCACCGGGTCACATCAGCAGCCCCTCCCAGAGCAGCTAGAGCCAGAGCAATCTGCCTTTTCACAGCAGAAATCCTGTGGAAAGGAACTAACTATGTGACAAGACAAATCAGTGCAGTAATCTTGAAACTGAGAGGCCCAATGAACACAGAACTATTTTTGTAATTAACATAATTTGCACTACGTACTTAACGTTTACATGTAAATGCGCTCAGAGGTGAGCTGCACTCAGAACAGCTCAGTTATGCTGTGCCAGCAGTGGAGGAGCTGCACATAGACCTAACGCACAGGTGGGCAGGATAGATGCAGCTGCTTTTACCCCAGAGATTACCACAGCAACAGGTATGAACTCAAAAGGACTGATATTTCCCAGATAGCTCGTGCTCTGCTCCAAGCTGGCATGCTCACTCTCTCTATCCATCTAGCAGTAAGGGACAAGGTGCTAAGGAGCCCTGAGCTACCTGGAAGGTTAAAAGTCAAGACTAAGAGTCTCTCAAGAAGGTTGAGGAAACCAAAGCAGAACATTACATACAGCTGTTTGTGTTTTTTTTCTGGAAAGTTCTGTGCTGCGTGCATAGTGACCAGGCTCAAGGAGGAGAGGAGCTACCAGCCAGAGACGATGGCTGAGTCAGGATCGCTTGGCAGCGGTCGATCCACACACATCCCTGGGACTCATTGGGCTGCACCCCAGGGTGCTGAGGGAGGTGGCTGACGCCCTTGTGCAGCTGCTCTCCATCAGCTCGCAAAGGTCACGGAGATCAGGGAGGTCCCCAAAAACTGGAGAAAGGCCAATGTCACACCTGCCTTCAAAAATGGGCAGAAGCCAGCCTGAGGAACCACAGGCCAACCAGTCGCTCATTAGTCCCAGGTAAAATCAAGGAGTGAGACCTCCTGGAGCCCACATTTGGGCGCAGCAGGAAGAAGACAGTGATGGGGAGCAGTCAATGGGGATTTAGCAAGGGTTTAGCAAGGGTAAGTCATGCCTGACCCACCTGACTGCCTTCTGCAGGATGATCGTGGGGATGAGAGGAGAGCAGCGGATGCCATCTACCTCCACTCTAGTCAGGCTTTCGGCACTGTCTCCCCCAATATTCTTGTACCTGTGCTGTGACATTACATTCTGGGAGGGAGGACATGAAGTGGAGTGAAGGACATTCATGAAGTGAGATCGGTCTAGGCGCTGCCGGGGCGGTGTTAGTGAGCACTGCCCGGAAGAGTAGATAGAGGCCATTCCAATGCACAAGGGCAGCATGGACAAAGGTGCCAGTAAGGTACTCAAATTTGATTAGCAACTACTAAATAGAGTTATTCTACTTAGTATTAGCAAATAGTTGCATAACCCACTCATAAACTGTTTGCAAACCTTGGAAGTTCTCTGCAAGTAAAAAATCATTAACAGATTTCACTTGCCTACAATATTGGGTCAAATTATAGTAGGCATCAAGTACATTCACATGACTTTTGGACTGTTGTGGAAAATTATGCACAGGCCTCAGGAGGCCCAAAACCTGTTTCATTGCTAATCTAATAAATACAATATAACGAATTATAACACTCACGTGAAAATTATTTCCCCTTGTTAGGAACAGAAAAATTTTCCCAGAACAAAGCTCTCTGTACACTTTAAGATATATGTGAAGACAAGAACAGATAATATTTGGAAAAATGTACTTGCAAGAAACTGGCTGACAGAAATGAACATCAGACAACCACACACATTCTGCTTATATACACAGACCAACGAATAGGATTCAAATGAACTTAAACAGCATGAAAATGCTCAATGAAAAGTGAAAGAAACAACTACAAGATAAAAAAACCCACAAAGGTACTGGATGCCTTTACAGAGAAAGGTGAAAGAAAAGAACAAACCCACCCTGTGGGGTGCACATTTCCAGTTTCTCTTCCTCCCTCTCCCACCATAGTACCTACATTCATGCAGCTAAACTGTGTTTGATTAGGAGGCTGATTTGGTGGAAAGCTAATCTTGGTTTGGTTTTCCATCCCCTAGGTTAATTTTCATACCAATGAGCTTCCCAGACCAAATAACAACGTGGCCACTCTGTGGGGGGAAGGGAAAGGCAGACTGCTGTAGTCTCTATTTAGGTGGGATTAAATCACTGTATTTTGAAGCACAAGTTAGCTTCAGCTTAGATACCCACCTGGGTATCTGCAGGTTAGCAGGAAGCATTAAAATGCTCCCTGCATTTCTACTTCCGGAACACTTGCAAAAATCTTTGAATCTCTGTTCTTCTGCTCTAATGCAAAACATACATGTGACCGTTCCCTCAAGAGGGAGCTGACCCTTTCTGAACAATGCCACACATATCATTTGCCTTCCTTGCAAGGGCAACATCATTCTGTATATCGGCTTTTTGCAGTGATCTGATTTCAAGGAGTAATTTATTTCCTTTTTGGAAAATGTGAATCTTGTTTTACATAAATAAAATGTGAAACATAATGAAAAGAAAGTAAAATAAAATGTGAAACATAATGAAAAAGCAAATAATCATGCTCATGCAGGTAACAGGACTAGTTAGCACAAGCCTGCTAGTCGATAGTGATCAGAAACTCATTGTTTTCTGTTGCTTCAGTCTTCAGAGGCCTTTAACACAAAACAAATGCCAAGAAAAGTTAAAGCTTTTGTTCCAAAACCTGATAATTTATTATCACAAACATACAGTATCGAAACCTGTTTGGGAACATCAGCTGAACAACAAATGTTGGATTGAAAACAACTAATTCATACAAGACACAAAATACTAGCTGTCTAAAAAACCCACACACAAGTTACAAGCACCAAAGTGATGTAATTTTTGTGGCTTGCCTTCCCAAAAACAGGGACTCAGAATGCCCACTACAGAGAAGATGAAAAAAGTCTTCAGAAAACCTATCATCAGAGATGTTTCTATTACGCTCTTTCTTCTCCCTTTATTTTGTTCTTCCTCTTTTCATAATTCTTACTGTTCTCCCTTGCTTTCATCTCACTGTCCTTCATATCACCCAGGCTATAGCTGTGATTGTGTCCCATTGAAAGGCACATTTCTGCCTTTCATTCTTCAGACGAAGATTAAGACAAATTCATCCATACAATGTATTTGGATAAAATTTTCCATTGCAAATGAATTAAGGGTTATCGCACAATTTATTTTACCCAGATTCATGCTAAACATTCTCCAGCACACCCCCAGAAATGCTGCTCTGACAATGTAAGAGGAAGGATATTTTTGTCGTCATTACTTCCTTGACTAGGAATGCCTATCACTAACTTTAGGTCATTGTAAAAATCACAAATATATGTTTATGCACTCCTACCTGATTAAATTCTGGCACACCTGGCATCCTGCAGGACACCTGTTATAAAAGATGGATAATTAATACATGCTTGTATAAAAGAAAACATCTGTAATGGTATTCATAAAGTATCAATTCACCTGTGAAAAAATTCTCATCAACAGCATTAAAGGCTGTGCTCTTCTGCACCCACCCCTGGAATACGTACTGGGTAACTTCACTGATGTATTCGGTGTTTTACATCTCAGACTGTATGTCAAATCTGCATTTCATAGATGAGTTATCTATCTTGTCTACTCTACACTATCCATGTGCTCAAAAAAATATAATCAAAATTACGAGTTTACATCCTCAGAATGTGATCTCACCAAGTTTATTTAGGCAACACTGTCCACTAGATACAGTCTGGAGTGATAAATTATGTTTTCTTTCTCAGGTCCTAAAACACAGGTTGAGGATTTGCTCTTTTCCTCACTCTTTCCACACTCTATGCCAGCCTGAGCAGAAACCTCTATCTCAGAAGACTGTGATCAGCAGCAGGCATTATTCCGAGGAAGGGAGAAAATGGTGGTAGAGGATTAAGAATTCCTGTGCAGCTGTAACTCCATGTAATTCAGTCTCTCAACTGGATGCCATACCACAGTTTTGGTTATTGGACTGAGTGCAACATGTCTAAGAAGCCTAGGAAGGTCAATTGTTGCCAATTTCTAATTCCAACGAACAGCCCCATTTAAAACATACTGGTGACCATATCTGTGAAAATCCATAAACACCAGCAATCACCACCTAGGACACTGCAAACCTGCAAAGAACTTCGTCCAAGCTACACACAACACCCATAAAAATTATTCTGATTCTTTCTAAATGTAACACAAAGAAAGTGAAATTAATTGTCTTACCTGTGAGGATCTTTTGAACTGGGAATGATGTGTGTACATTCTCTTTTACTGAAGACCTCTTCAATCCAAGATTTAGGAGACTGAAAAGACATTTCAAATGTAATTCTTTTTCTGAACTTGAGAACTTAAGGCCAAAAATTCCTCTGTAACATCTACATAGCTGTATGTGCATAACACAGAATGATTCCCACCACAGCGTTAGATGAAACCAAACATTGTAAGTTGGAGCTACAGCTCTGAATAGTCTTACCATTCACCCCCAAGCTTCACACAGCTCCAAAGAAAGTTCAATATTAAAATTTATTCCCACTGCTTATTAATAAACACAAAAGTTATTTAGAGGATCTGTCAAACTCATGTACAGTAGAGGAAGTGGTAAGGATGAATTAGAATTCCTTAAAGGACTGCACTTTCCTTTAGCCAGAAGACTAGCAAATGCTACTCCTACTAAAGCTGTAGGTGTCAAAAAAGGCAAGATTTTCTTTTTCACCTGAAAGAGACAGTTGATTCCTTTTATTATTCTTATCAGAGTTAAGAATAGATGCATCCTGGTTATATGTTTGCTAAACTAGGACTACAGTGAAATGCAAAAGCAGGGACAGACCTAGCACTTAGAGTGTATGGCAAGTGGGTTTTTCCACTGGCCTCATGGGACACTGTCTCAGTGAAGCTTGTTGCAGCTGAGCAGTCATTGCGGTACACGAATTTATTTCAAAGAATCTTCCTGGGACTCTTTGAACCTCTTTCTCTTCAGGTCTATCAGGATCAAATTCCCTGCAAGGAATGATAGGTTTTGGATGCTGAACTTTGAAATCTCTGGGACTAAATTTAGGAGCAAAGGATTTTTTTGTCATCAAAGGGAACTACCCCACAATGAAACATGCAATGAACAAGATATTTTGTCATGAAGAGTAAATACGATTATACCAGCGTTTATTGTCTCATTGTTTCTCACATTCATCTCAGTGTCCATCTGTCATCTACCTTATACCTAGCAAGCTCTCTAGGACAGTAGGGGCTTGGTTTAAGATTAGGCATACAAGGCAAACAGTAACCAAATAATTAACATTGACTGCTTATTCACTCATCATGTTTAAAAACGATTGTTCCTCTGCAAAATATCTACCCTGTAAAACACTTATGTTAAGTACTTGTCTCTGTACTTGTTTGTAAAATGTGTCTTTTGTACAATGGCTTAGAAAATAATTCAATTCATAAGAATGCCAGTAATTCAACTTATTAAGAGTACTGCTGGGAGCATTTTATGGAGGCAGTTCAGCAATAATTCTTATAAAACAGAATACCTCTCTTTTATCTCCTGAATGGAATTATGATCCTTAATAATGCAGGCACGTTTGAGGTTTTTTTACTTCAGCCTCACATTCCTAAATACCCCCGCATAATCTCCCAGCTAGTTACGCAGTTATGCAAGGCCACGAGCTACCCGAGTGAACTATCGGCTTGTCTGCAGGTGGGGACGCCACTTCTGCCAAGACTAATGGGAGTCCTACCTTTGGTTTTAATGTACTCTGAAACGGACCCCCAGTGACAAAGATGAAAGAGATGACTAAAAAACAGTGTGGTAGTATTGGTGTGCATGTGTATTCTTCTGGGAGCAACTAACTGAATTGTGGCTGGTTGAGCTTCGAATGGAGTAACAGATCCTCAAGGCTGGACAGAGCACGGGCAAGCAAGAAAATAAATTATCTTAGAAAGAGATGAACTGAAGACAAAGTGCAAAAATTAAATCCAGAGAAAAACATTGGAAACAGTGAAGTAAATTTCACTACCTGAGGGCAGGCACACATGGCTCTCAAAAACCTTTCAGTAGTGTTCTCGTTACTAATCAGCAGTATTTCATGCTTCCTAAACCACTTTATTCTAGTTGTCTGAGCTACCAAGCAAAACAGTGACAAGTTTCTAATATTACAATAGCCTGGGACTCTGATTTTTCTGAAACCCATTACTATTTCTCATAATTGGTTTTCAATCAGAACTAGGAAACAAAAAAATCTTTTTATGTTATGGGATGCTTTGGATAAGAATGAACTTCACGAAACTTTTCATTAACAGGAAAGAGTGTGACAGAATGGCCAAGAGGTTGACAAGCCTTACAGCATTTGCTGAGGTAACATGCTCAGCCTTGTGAGAGAACAACAACATCCAACTGCTGTCACTTTCATTTAGTAAGAGCACTAGTAGTTCAAAGTAATTTTGAGCAAGCTGTTGGCAGCGCACAGTCTCAGGTAGCTTCCCTTGAGCTACTTTACCTCCAGCATGACATATTGGGGAAACGAAGCGTTATCTGTGTATAATCTTTCCAGGTGTGAAGGCCAGCATTGGAGATATATGACCTTATTGGCATTACAGAGACATGGTGGGATAGCTCCTATGACTGGAGTGTTGGGATGGAAGGATGCAGGCTCTTTAGAAAGGACAGGCAGGGCAGACGAGGAGGGGGTGTCACCCTCTATGTCAATGACCAGCTGGAGTGCATGGAGCTCCACCTGGGGATGGACGAGGAGCTGGCTGAGAGCTTATGGGTCAGGATTAAAGGGAGTGCTGGGGCAGGGGACATCATAGCGGGGGTCTGCTACTGGCCACCTGACCAGAGAGACCAAGCGGATGAGGCCGTCTATAGGTAAATAAGACCAGCCTCACGTTCACAAGCCCTG
>VXBL01002370.1:1514893-1567681 GCA_013400195.1 Aramus guarauna | reverse complement strand
CATCTGCAAACTTACTGAGAGGGTACTTGATAATGAAAAACTTGATATGAAAACTATTAGAATATTTTTAACAGATAATAATAGAATTTTGTACATCTTGTACAAATACTGTCAAATTGTATTTCTGATTATACATAAATAAGCTTTAAAAGCATGCTAAACTTGCAAACACTGCAAAGTTAGGAAATGAGTATTATACTTAATACTTACTTAGCTTCTTATTTTTTATCATAGATTTATTTTAATTGGAATTTCTCCACTCTGTCCAAGAGCTTCGAAAACATGAATGAATTTTGCAGAATTTGTTTGAGATTGTGAAAGACAATTTTCTGTAGAGACATAGTCAGATGAACACCAAGTCCTTCACAAGTGTTCATGTGGTTGGAGTGACTGCTATGAGCCTGTTTCACAAAAGCATGTCTTGGCCACATTTGTTAGCATTTTTGTGAACCCACCAAAAATCACACGCCTGGTGTGGTGTGGTTGAGCTCCCAGTTACATATCAGGTGCCTTTGTAGGAGTCTGAAGGCAATAGAGCCTCAGTGGGATGAGAAGGCTGCAATCATTTTGGTTTTTAACAGCAAACCACTTTCGTTTTCCATAATCTCATGCTGGACACCACAGTATTGTTTTGAATAAAACTTAAAAGAATGCTCGGGCTGATACATGGCACAGAAATTTTTGCCCAGATTGTTATAGTTTGGCAAAGTCAGAAGCAACTGAGCAAAGAAACTCTTAATGGCAAATGTAAAACTAACCTAAACCGAAGGAAATGCTACCAGATCCTTTTATAATAAACTCAACTTAGTTCTGTTTTTCTTTGTTCAGATTAGTCTAAGTTATAAAATAAGCAGCCTTCTAACACAAAGAGAAATCTCTTTCCTTTGCATCTGTAAAGGTAATTTCTGGGTATCTGCCTCGGAGCCCAGCTGTTTGGGTTCCCCTGGAGAAGCCCCGTAACAGGCAACTGAGGAGTTAGAGTTGGGTTCATTTTTTTTACTGTTTCCAGAAGAATTTGTTTCAACGTTCTTGTGTTACAGAGTATCCAAATATCCGACTGAGATTGTATATTTAAATTTGCTAGCAATCCAAATAGTAAGTGTAGCTACTGGAGTGAAACTTTATATGGGTTTCCACAAATACTTACAAGACACGTTTACAGTGTCTGTGGCTTCAAAAAGAGATGGAAGCAAGCCATTAAATGTTTTCTCCTTTGCTCTGGTTGCTGGAGGAGACTGAGCTGGGCTCGGAGCTTCAGAGCTGGTAGTGAAAATACATTCCATTTTCTAATTAAATCCTCAGGAGAAGCTAAACTGGTCTGCTGGTGGCTAAGGCTGTCCTTGAACTTTTTTACTGGTTGATATTGACCACCTATTTAAAAAAAAATAAATACAGTGAATACAGGTAGGATATGAATAAACATGTCTTTATAGTGCATTATATATGTGTGATGCATATTGTGCATTGTATTTATTTTCAAATTTAGGATTCATTGCACACTCTTGGCTACTGCTGATAGCGTCTTTCAGACTAGCTAAGATTTATTGTCCAGATTTCCCACTAAAGGAACCTGGAGCACATAAAAGAGTTGTTTGAAATGCACCAGTTTATGCTTCTCAGCTGTGCACAGAGACTGTCACATGTCATTGCTTGACGGAAGGTTTCACAAACTCTAATTTATTTCTTTTTTTTCTTTCTAGGGAAAGTTATTGACGTTGATCATGGAATTATTTGTGAAAATGTTCCTATTATTACTCCGAATGGCGATGTGGTGGTTTCCAGACTAAACTTCAAAGTAAGATGATATGCAAGAATCTTCTGATTGTTGCCATCACATTAACATAAACAGCACAGAATTCATGTACCTTATGTTAAGTACTTGGAGGAGCATATGGATAAAAGGGGAAGTCCAGAAAGGTAGGCATAGTAGCTCAATAGAGGCAGACATATATAGTTTATCCTGCTCAAAGAAAGAGAAGAGAGGATTTCTGGTGCTGTTGCCAGGTGAAAAACCAACCTGAGATTTTCAAAGGTGTATATGGGAGTCTGCATCCATCTTTACTTAATTTCAATAAAATTGGGATGCTTGATTCACATAGGCTTCTTTAAAAGTCTGAGTTCACAGCAACAGTGAAAAAATTCAGTGTGCAGTTTTGCTGGATCACCACAAAAAGCAGTATTAACTAATAGTTGCCAGCATAGTTCACAACCCCAAGTGTGGAGTCTACTCATTAAAAACTTGTATTGTTTTTGAAAAGCTATTGTAGGTGTCACTTGGTACCTGCTCACAATTTTAATGGTGACCTTTACTGAATTACTCCCATTATACATCCTGATGCAGAGGCATCCGGTGCAGATGTTATTATGCAGATTCTAGTGCAGATATTATTATTTTTAAAAATAGTTGAATTTATCAGAATGCCAACATGAATAATTCCAGCAGGTCCTTTAATTTAGATAAAGCAGGGTGTTCCTCTTGCCACCTCTATTGGTGTAGGAATTAGCAACTAGGAGGACAGGGTCCTAGATAGCTTGCAATGGCTTCAGTGTAGGAATTTCAGATTTGTAAAATTACAACTTTATGGTCAAGGAGACAGTTATATTTATTCATTTGGCTCAGGAGACAAAACCAACAGAAAATACAACATAGTTGATATATTTTTGTAAAGCATAGACAATGACATTGTGATTATGCATAAATATACACCATATATACACAGGGTAATATTTAAATGAATAAAACCACGTGCATCACACCCAAAATAACACTTGTAATTAAGCAGGAAAGGGCAATGTGAAGTAAATTTTCCAAACCATTTGGTCAGGCTCCCAGAGCTTCAATTAATATCACTGATGGTCATAGCACTGCTGTGTACATCGTTAACACCTTTGGACCTAATGTGCATTAGAATAATTAATTCTGACTGTGGTGTATTGACATTGTGATATAATCAGTGGAGTTTATAGAAATACTCAGACATTATAGAAATTATTTTCATTATTTCAGCCCACATATTATATCTAATACCACTGTTTCCAGAGTAGTTGCATAAATATGTGCAGATAATCAATGAAATGGGTTGATAATTTGATATAAATGCTGACGTAACTCCCTCTAGGGGTCTTAGACTGTCTTGTGCTGTATATACTGCATAGTAACATCTTTGCATTTTCATTGCTATTATAGGTCCAGGAGGGGATGAATCTTTTAATCACTGGACCCAATGGCTGTGGAAAGAGTTCACTTTTCAGAATTTTAAGTGGTTTATGGCCTGTGTATGAAGGAGTTCTCTACAAACCCCCTCCGCAGCACATGTTTTATATACCACAAAGGTATGTGTTTTGCTCAAGGTGATACCTTTTCTCTGGGTACAGGAATTTTGACCCTACTTCTCTCATTTTCAATCTGTGATATGTACAGCCAAGTTAAAAGGTAGTAAGCACAACCTCAGCTGTGTGGAGAGCGCTAAAAAAAAAAAAAAAGATCCCTTCTTGGTGATGCAAATCTTCAGTCATGGAAAGGGCTCACATATCCTCGTGACGGAGCCTATGCTCCCCTGATGGCTAAAGTCCTGAATGATTGGGGTCATGGGAACAGACTAGAATCAGAAAGAAATTTGAAATAGACATAATAGATCTTAATTCTGATTTCACTTTAAAACCAAAGATCAAAACACGTGAGAGTGTTTTGGTTCCTAAATATTGAATTGTTCACAATAATTTTCAAAACTTCAACTTTTACACTGCAAAACCAGTATCCAAGATTTACTGCAAACTGCCTTTTTTTATAATATGTGTCATTTCACTAGAGGAAACATGGCTTTTTTTGTGCTTTGTTTGTATTCTAACTTGCTGTTGGACTCTCAGAACATAATTTAATACAATTGATTCTACAATATCTCCTTTGAGACTACTAACTAGGTTGTTTTGCAAAAGCAAAATCAAACACTGAGAATCTTTGATTGCTTTCTGTAGTTCATTTCTTCCCTTGGGTAAAAGAAGTATGCATGGAACAGTTTGTAGTCTTGTTTAAAAAGTACAAGCTATTAAGTTGAATAGAAAGTATTATGTAGAGTAGATTTTGTATGTATGAGTAGATTTTCCTTGCTGCAGGTGAAGGTAACAAATAACATTTATCTAAAATTATTTTCAAACTTGTATAATTTATTGCTAGCCATTGTCATTTTTCTGAGCTACATGAAGGTTTCATTCAGCAATTTAGAGCAAAACACTTTATTAAATGTTTTTCAAAACAATATTTCAGAATTCCCATTGAGTGGGACATTCTTAAAATCAGTTTTATTGTTAGGCAGAACAACAGCTATTCTGAATTTTTTTCTTGCATAAAATCTTGAGTTTCTGCCAATTCTGTCCTTTGTGTGATCTCAGCCTCTTCTCAGATCAACGTCTGAGGCTGGCTTGCCTACCGCCCTTCCCATTTACTTGTGTCCCCTTTATTCTGTGACAGCAAAACAGATTCACATTGCGTTCAGGCAGACTGGCCAAGGTGCTGGTTGAGGGGACTGAATCACATCTGCTGAGGTTTCATTTCCATAAACACAGCTCTTTGTTAGCTGTTTCCCCTAACTTTGCAGTGCTGGGTGAGTTTGTCCAGCAGACCTTCAGAACATTTCAAAACTTTTGGTCACAAATGGAGATTCAACCAGCGTCTTTGCAGCCTCTGTGACTGAAGCCGTGTTGGGATTGGCATATCATCTTTGCAGTGCACCCTGAAGGTGTCACACATATTGCAGTCCACCCTAATAGCATTCGCCAGGAGGAAGGGTGCTGCCATGATGTCATTGGGACATCTAGGTGACATTGGCATGGCTCGGCTTTGCAGCTCTGTGTGAGCTCTGTGCTCCTGGAGGGGTTTTTAGGCAATGCAGAGGTACTTCCAAAGGGAAAGAGCAGTGTCTGGGTGAATGAGGCAGCAGTGGGGGACAGAGAGGGCTCTTCTGCAAAGGTTCTGTAGCTTGGCCGTGTCTGACGATTTTGAAGTCTACTTTGGGACACAGTTCAGCTGTGTCAATATGGGTTCTGTAGGCTCGGAAGTGTGGCCTGTCACTCGTAAGTGTCTTGTATTTGGAAAGGGAATGTGAGACTGAGTCTTGTAGGGATTTGTGCATGAATGTGGCTGAAGGAGTTGATATAGGGCAGAAATCAATTGGATTTGTTTGTTAGGATGTCCTCAGGATGAGGACAGTTGCTTTTTTGTCCAGTGTATTTGTTCTTTGGGCTTACAGGGTGTTAGATGAATATCTGAGATACTAAGAATGACTTGAAGGAGATTCAGTTCTAAGTTGAAGTTTTCACATTTCTGGACCAGATTTGCAACAATCTGCTGGATTTTTAGGGCTTTTGTGTGGATTGCCTTATGTGGTCCAGGCATTTTTCTTCTGGCTGTGTTCCACTTCTGAGTGTTTTAACAGTTCATTTATTTATGGCCTAAATAAATTACACATTCATTGAGGTTTTTGTCTGTCCCTGGCTCTAGAGTAGATTCAGAATTTCTGTAGTGGTTTGTAAAATGTTCTGAAGTCCTGAAATTAAAGCAGCTTGTTTTGGAAGGTCCTGCTGGTGTAACCATGTTGCTTATTAACCCTGTGAGATTGCTGCTCAGTCAGGATTACCTTCTGTTGGTTTATTTTTTTAGACATAATTCTAAAACTTCAGACTGGTAAAGATAGTGTCCTGCCTACATTTCATCATGTATACATTTCAGCATAACTTTAGAGAAAATTTATGGTCCGGACTGAGAGGATCTGAGAGGTGGTAGGACGGTATCACCTGGATTCAGCCTCCCTCGCTCTTTTGTTTGGTGGGTAGGTGAAAAGTGTGGTATAGCAAAAGGCTCTTGAATTGGTGGATGTCTGTCGGTGGTGAATTAGAATGACATCACTGTGTTTAAGTGTATACATTACGTCTCTGGTCTAAGAACATGGGAGACGACTCTCCATGAGTGGACACAATTACCATTGAGCCTGGTAAGAGCTCACTCCTGCGTGCCTGTGGCTGGATTTAATTCTGCATCAGCCTCTTTGCATCTTTGAGTCAAACGTAGGAGCCTTATCTGCATATGGTGAATGGTGGAGAATACAGTGACTACTAAGTAACAAAATACCCCACAGTAAATAGAAGCTTCCTGAAAAGATTATTTTGTCATCTCTGTAATGTTCCAGTGTAGTGTTCCAGAAATGAGTGGGAAATCATGTGTCTTTGCTGAGTTCAAAAGCTACATACAAAAGTATTATTTGTTAAAAAATGAATTATCTCATTGTATACTCCAAATTTCATCAGCATTGCAAACACTTTGTAGTTAGCTTTACTTAGCAGTATGTAGGTTTTAAAGCAGAACCTTAGGAGTGCCTATCTTTGTATCTTTTTAGATTGCTTAGCATCATTATACTGCTTTTTTCAGAATTTACTTTTGTGAATCATTGTGAAATTTAATTTTTTTCTCCCCTTAAATAGGGCCAGGCCATGCAGAATTTCTCCTTAATCAGTCACAGTTCTGGCAGATGCTGATGGGACAAACTGCCCTTTTGGGGTGCAGGGAGAGAGAAGCCCAGGGATTTCTGTGAGTGTGGCTCTGCCGCTGGCTGTGACATGCCTGTAAAAGAGGAGGGTGGGCAGAAGAGAAGCAGGCTTTAAGAGGCTCGAAGCAGTCCAACATCATGTTGGTGCCAACAGCAGCTTGTTTGCAAGGATGGATCAGTGTGAGGAGCTGGTCACAGCACAACAAGTTGTCACATCTCGTTGGAGGCTCAGTAACTGGCAGAGTGTGTGCTCTTACCCCTTCTACTTCTCTGTCCCTCTTTTGCAAAGTAGAATTCATTTGTCTTAACCACTTCTTTGTTTTCCTCTCAATTAACTGGTGAAGAAGGTAGCATGAATGAAAAAAGGAATGCTTGTGAGTGCTCTAGATGGTAAGGAGTCATGATTCAAATCAGAATTCAGAATCATCATTTTAAATAATAAATAATTAACAAAAATATGTAGTGGGTAGCATGAGTACTGATGCTAAAGATATGACCACAAGATGTATATGTAGCACTTAGAGAATTAAAGAAGCAGTCAATCCTTTCATAGTATATCAGCAGTGTATCTGATAGCCTGATTTCTCCAGCCTGTGCCATGTTCCTACTCTGTTGTTCTTAAACATGGGAGGAGACTCCATTTCAGTGGAATTAGTGAGCTCTTGCATATAATTCCTCCTAACATTTTCTCCAGCTCTTGCTCTCCAACTAAGAGTCTCAGCTTTTTCAGTTGTCAGGAAACACAGATCCTGTACATCCTGGCTCTCGTTTCCTTAGCTCTCCCTCGTTTGATGTAAACGCCAGCAGAATTGCACACCTACATACTTGCAGGTTACCTTGACAACACCACAGGAATATTCCTCAGTATCTCGGCACTGTAAAGCTGCAGTAAAGCTGTAATCACCACTGGGTTATTGATAAAAATTATTCATAATTTTCTGCCAGCTGTGTCTTATTGTCTTATTTGCATTGAGGAATGTCTCATGCAGTCTCTGCTGCTTCTATAACCTCTGTCACGACTCTCGAGTCTTCCTAGTGCAGCACATATATGTTCATGAGAGCACTAGCCCAAGTGAAGCGCTGTGCAAATATGTCTATGCGAGTTCTGTTCCCTCAGCTCATTTAGATTGGCCTGGATGTCTCCATGCTATATTGTATTTTGCACATCCTAATTTCTTGTAAGCTCCTACTGCTCTGTCTTTATGATCCCTTTAGTGGATCATAAGCTGGACTTAAACTGTACTGTGACCGCACATGCCAGCACCGCACTGACAATTGTCATTGCCCTTCAGCATTTTGCTGATAGTACACCGCCACATTGACTTGTTCCTTCAGTACTTTGCCATCAGTTCATGTCATGCTATATAGATATCTACTCCCTTGCACACTGTATCTGTCATACTTACTGCTATCAAGTTCATGGTGCTCCTTTCCAAAGCTCACCACTTATCTGACAGATGAGAACAAGGTCTGCGGTAGATAGTGTTAACATGAAACATAACTTACTTCAGTTATGCATACTATTTTGATATAGGTTTGCTTTAACAAATTGGCTGCTACTTTGTGTCTTCTTTTTTGTTTTTTGAAATGAATCTATTCAAGACAGGTTAACTCAGTATTCTGCTGTTCATTAAAAAATGTGGCCTTGCATCTGAGAGGGCTGTTAGGCTGTCCCCTCAGCCAGGGCACAGCTTTTCCAATTTCATCTTCCTGGGACTTGTACAGAAATGCTTGTACTTCTTAACTTGAAGGAAGTCCAGTCTTGTCTCATATAGAACAGAAAAGTTCTTGTCTTGCTGCCCTGTAGGTTAGCTGAAGCTTTTCTGCCAGGATCACTGGGAGACCTCTCTGTTTCCACTGAAGGCTGTAAAGTTTCACAGCTGTAAAGTTTGAAGGCTTTTAATTAGGTCTATGTGTTGACTGATGACAAGTAATGACAGTACCTCCTGGTAGCACATCGTGAACAAGAGTCACCTACGCTAATAGTCAGAGGTGGAAAATGGCTTTATGGATTAGCTTCTACTCCCTCTCAAGCCATGCAAGGTGCCTTCCTTACTGGCCAGACACAAGAGTCAGCTAATTAAAGCACAGCTTACAAGTCTTTCCTGTTATTAAGCAAAGTGTTGCAGAAATCCCAGACCAAAGGCTTCAGGTCAGCTGGCTGCATTTGGGTTCAGTTTAGATTTAAAATGCATTTACATAAATCCAACACCAATCTTAAAGGCTATAGCTAAACTGATGTTTGGGAAGGACTTCATCATGCTCTGGAGTTTTGGTTCCTCACTCCCTTCAGACTGGGGGAATGCCTGGAGCAAGCTGTGCCTATGGGAGATACTAAAAGAACTAAACATGGGTGAGGAATTGAGGTGTGTTGATACATACTCAACTTTTACTCCATATGGAGACTAGTGCATTTGCTAGTGGGCAGCTGTCTGAAGCACAGAAGCCAGTATCACACTTGATACAAATGAAGACCCTCGTTGACAAGTTTGAATCACCAGGGAAGTCCAGGCTTGATTTGGTACAGAGATTTCAGTATCGGCTCTTATCTACTGGTGGTCTTTTCAGTTGAAGGAGGTTCTGTTAGTACCACCTTCTGTATAGATGGATGGAGAGACTTCATTCCCCAGACTCAAGGAGATGTCTCACTTAAAGCACAATGTGGTCACTTAACTTGGTGCAAGCCAAGCCCCCTTTATTTGTGATCATTACAAGAACTTGATCATTCAGAGGATTATGATCCACACAGAGGTATAATGTAAAGTGCTGTCAGCTGCATGTCTGATTAAATACCATGGTGTGTATGCAACTAAAAGGTGAAATCCATTCTTGTAATCAAAGCAGCATCCCTCTTGTTTTGAGTATTGCTTCCGTACTAAGCATATAAATCTTGATTGGGCTCCTGCACAAAAGTGAGTGTCACTAATATGTACAGCTTCCTCCATTTACATTCTTTTGAGATGTTTTCCTCATTGTAACAGAAGAGCTCAATTTTTGTGTGTGAGCATGCCCAGTTGGAGGACTATTTCTACTAGGATCTCTGGCAATCAGCTGCTTTGTGTTTCATAACGTATTTTGTACACCATGTTCTTGCCAGCATGAGCTTGCAATGCCTCCACCCCCCGCTTGCTTCTTTCGATAGGATTTTGAATATCAAAAGTCCTCATTCAACACCAGTTATTACATGTTGCCTGTACCACCTTTCCAGGCATCCACGTATGTGACAGACTGTTTATGTAACTTTGTTTAAAAACTGGGAAAAGTAGGCTTTGAAATTTTTTTTTAAGTACATTGTCAGGTTAAGCTTGACAAACATTTTATAAATATGAAGCCCCTAAATAGATTATAAGAACCAAGTACATGGCTGGTATTTATAGGATCCATCCAGCAAAGCAACTGACAATCTATTTAATCTGTGCTAGGTTTATTTTTCTGAGACAAACAGCTCGCTTGCCTTTAAAATTCAATTTTGATAGCAGTGCCAGGGGAACAAATTCACCTACAGGTTAAGTGAGATCGCTGTGTAACTTAGCAGTGGTATGGACAAACTTGCATGTTAGGGACTAATCTGGTGGTGGCATTTGCATGACCTAGTTTCTCCACAGAAGTGCCATTACTGTGTCCAGCTTCAGTAGTAACCTCCAGCTTAATGCCCTGCATTGCAACTGTGCAACAAAGGATCTTTGACAGATCAACAGAATGGCAAATGTTTACTATTTCAATAATATTTTACCTAGGAATATCAAAAAAACATGCTTCAAATGCCTCATGCATGTCAGATTATGAGAAACAACTTGGCGACATAACACTAGGAACCATTGGGAAAAATAAACTACAAACCTGCCTGACATAAAATGCTTGATATGAAAAGACTGAAAGGATTCTGTCTTTTGTGAGGGGAGGACAGCTGAAAGCTCTAATGACAACTGTATCATCTTCCCTGGGAAGAAGTCCTTTCTCCTGCTCCTTACTGTAGTTTGCAATCAGAAGCTTCATCGCAGTGCCGTACGCTTTTAAATATCCAGATAGTAGACGTAGCCAACTCTGTCCTCTTGAAGAGAAAGTGGTAGTCCTTCCCATGCACTATAGGCTCTGACTTTTGCCTGCCCCTGTGTCCTGGGCTCCAGAACTGTGTCCCAGCTCCAAGGTGAACTGGACCGTCAGCCTCTCCATGGTCTGCTCACTCAGACACATTTCTTAGGGTCTAGTCCCATGTTTGCCTGCCTGCATCTCACCCTCTGTCCCTCCTCCAACTCACTGTGGTTTCCACGGTAGATGTAAGTTTTATTCAGCACGGTGATTCTATTCTTCATTTCTTGGAGACAATGCAGTATTCACTGATAACTACCCACCTTCCAGAGAGAAGATTATTAGCCATTTTTTTATACAAGTGTTCAACCCCCAACAAGCTAAAGCAATAAACCGTCAACTCATACACCAAAGGTAGAATTCGTCTATGTTCATTTAGGCAGCTAAAAGTTAGACGTTCTTGTGTGAGCTTTATAACGAGTGAACTGTCTACCTCCAGAGGGTGATTCTCTGTTGCAGTGCACCAATGGAAGTGTTCATTGTTGATGCCAGTAAGAAAGGTATTCAAAGTCTGTACTGCATTAATTAAAATTTCTTTTATTAGAGATAAGGAATAAGGTGGTAGCATAGATAATTACAAAATCACAGAATTGTTGAAGTTGAAAGGAACCTCTGCAGGTCATCTGGTCCAACTCCTGTGCTCGAGCAGGGTCACCTAAAGCTGTTTCCCCAGGGCCATGTCTAGATGGCTTTTGAATATCTCCAAGGCTTGAGACTCCACAGACTCTTTGGGCAACTTGTTCCAGTGCTTGATCACCCTCACGGAGAAAGATTGATTCCTGATGCTCAGATGGCATCTCCTATTTCAGTTTGTGCCCATTGCATCTGGTCCTGTCACTGGGCACCACTGGAAAGAGCCTGGCTCCACCTTCTTTGCACTGGCCCATCCGGTATTTATATACATAGATGAGATCCATTTGAGTCTTCTCTTCTCCAGGCTGAATAGTCCCAGCTCTCTCAGCCTTTCCTCACAGGAGAGATGCTCCAGTTCTTTCAGCGTTGTGCAGCATCAAACAGGCCTCTAGTCACAGCATGGCATGGCATGCTGTACTTGATCCCATCCATGCTAAGGTTCATTGGCATTATGGCCTTTAGTGCCATAATCTGATGGGATTTTCTTATAAGTAAACAATTTCAGTTATTATTTCTGCTATCAAACAAGAGGATGTTTGCATGAGAACATACTGCTTCACTTCAAGATAAAGACAAGGACATGCAAGGTGGTGTAATTGCTGGTGCCAAGGGGGAGCTGCTTGCAGGCTCCTCCATTATGATAAGTCAGCAAAGTTTATCCTGCAGCCAAGTGATAAGTGCGGCACAGCACAGGCTGAAGGCCAAGTTACATGTGCAGCACAGCCCAACATGGTGCAGCAAAGTATAGCACAAGCCCACGCACATTCAGGTCAACTGTTCTGTGGATCGCTAACTCCTCAATGCACAACAGTCCTCCAGTTCAGACCAGTGCAGCTGTTTGTCGTGAGTCCTAGGGCAAGCATCTAAGAAGCATGAGACCTACTGGAGGTACCAGTTCCCTAGAGGACTCTGTTGACTACAAAGAGAGCTTGGGGTCACTATCTCAGACCTGGATGAGTAATTTTTAGGTGAGATGAGTCTCTTCTGCAAATAATGCTGAGCAGTCCCCAGAACTCTGGATTTTCAGTTCTTTGTTCCTGAGTCATTAATTATGTCATGGTCTCACGGGAGCATGTAGCAGGTGGGTTTTTTTCTGCAGCTCAGCATGTGTGCACCAGCCTAGTTTAGATGGGAGCGTGTCTTTCCCAAGAGGGAAGACTTTTCCAGGCTTGTTTATCTACCTAATGTTTTGCATTAATTATACCCTATCAATTTTAGTTTCTGCTGGAGATTACTACAGCTCCCTTGTGGCCACTTCAGGTACCTATTACACTTATAAAATGTCTATAATAATGTTCCATGTATATACATGGTGCGTCTCTGTATTCTGCGCTGTCATGTTCTGTCCTGTATAATGCAGTGTTTCTCAGAGGATTAGAGAGGGAAGTCAGTGCAGTGTGTGACTTCTCACTTGTTGGCAGGGTGTTTCACTGGAGACGCACTGTTGTTCTGGTATTGCTTGCATATTCATATCCCAGTGCATGCAAAAATGATACCATGAACATCTAAGCATTGCAGAAACCCAAAGCAAAAGCAGCCTGTGCTCTAGAGGCTTCACGTGTCTACACTTCCTCTTCTCTGTGAAGTAAGGCGTCACTTCTCATCTGCAAAACCATGAATAATTTGAGATCTTTCTAAAAGACAGAAACTGCCTTGCTCATTGTATTACATTGCTGTGATAAAAATCAGAAACACCTCTTAGGCTGGTGTATGCCTGGTGGGACTGGCAGCTAGAGTCTTGTCCAGAACAGCTCATTGTTCTTTCTTCAGTTCATTGATCTTCATGATCATCCATCCAAATAATCCTTTTATCATTAGGACTGCCAGAGGTATGAAAAGACTGGGCCTGCAAAAATTGGATGTTTAAGAAAAGCAGAGTGATTTTCCTTCATTTGTCTGGCTGGTTGATTTGATTCATTGGAGGAGGGATAATTATTTCAGATTGTATTAGCCGCTCATATTTTGCAGAAATTGCCTGGGTTTTGTTTTTAATTATATGTATGTTGTCTCCGCCTATCACAAGATACAAATAGTCTGAACGGGATAATTTTGTGAATTGTTCATCTTAAACTTCTGTGCCATCTGACCAGTTCTAGTTATATTGTAAGTGATCTTGGTAATGGTGAATAAGTAAATCATGAGATGAGATGATACCTGAGCATGAATAGTGCTTTAAATTGAAGGCTTCTTTTACCTTTCTGGTTATTATTTCCTCCCACATTATTTTCTTGCAGAGATGTGCATAGCTTCTTTGCAAAGAAAGCCACAGAGTGATTAGTGTGATTTTTTCAGCCTTTGATATCAGATTCTAATTATATGCATTGAGAATTCAGCCTTTCATACTGCACATTTCATTTCCTGTTAACTACGTTAATGGCTATAAGCTGATTACATTCCACTCTGGTAACTGATCTATCTGAAATATTTAGAGGATGTTCATGGCTAGTTCTGTGTGAGTGGAGAGGAGAGTTCAGTGTAGGGTATTTTAAAGAGAGATCAATTATTTATATCTTTAGAAGGGTTGCTGAAACTTTAGCTGGCCCTAAAATCCCTTGAAGTAGATGCAATGCAATAAACTGAGCCTGATGCTTTTTTAACATTTTGCTGAATATTATATTATTTATTATTTTCTAACTCTTTGGTGTACCACCTTCTGTGGGAGAGTAGTGGATACAACACTACTTAAAAAGAATTTAATTCACATGCATTCAGGACATTTTATTTTCTCAGAGTTGTAGTGGCGGTGCCATCATTAGTTTTTTGCTGTTTATTTTATTAATGTCATCAAAGAACTATTAGGAATCTAGATCACAAAATCACAGAATGGTAGGGGTTTGGAAGGGAGCTCTGGCGATCATCTACTCCAAACCCCCCTGACTAAAGCAGGATCACCTACAGCAGGTTGCACAGGATTGTGTCCAGGTGGCTTTTGAGTATCGCCAGAGAAGGAGACTCCACCACCTCTCTGGGCAGCCTGTCCCAGTGCTCGGTCACCCTCAGAGAAAAGAAGTTTTTCCTCATGTTGAGATGGAACTTCCTGTGTTCCAGTTTGTGCCCGTTGCCCCTTGTCCTGTCACTGGGCACCACTGAAAAGAGTCTGGCCCCATCCCCTTGACATCCATCCTTCAGATATTTATAAGGGTTGATGAGATCCCCTCTCAGTCTTCTCTTTTCCAGGCTAAACAGATCCAGCTCTCTCAGCCTTTCTTCATCAGAGAGATGCTCCAGTCCCCTCACCATCCTCGTAGCACTCTACTGGACTCTCTCCAGTAGTTCCCTCTTTCTTGAACTGGGGAGCCCAGAACTGGACACAGAATTCCAGATGTGGCCTCACCAGGGCAGAGTAGAAGGGGGAGGATAACCCCCCTTGACCTGCTGGCCACGGTCTTCCTAATGCATTGTGGGATCCATTGATCTTGGCCATGAGGGCACATTGCTGGCTCATGCTTAATTTGTCCACCAGGACCGCCAGGTCCTTCTCTGCAGAGCTGCTTCCCAGCAGGTCAACCCCTAACCTCTACTGGTGGCTGGGGTTATTCCTCCCTAGGTGCAGGACCCTACACCTGCCCTTGTTGAATTTCATATGGTTCCTCTCCACCCAGCTCTCCAGCCTGTCCAGGTCTCACTGAATGGCAGCGCAGCCTTCTGGTGTATCAGCCACTTCTCCCAGTTTTGCATCATCAGCAAACTTGCCAAGGGCACACTCTTTCCCCTCATCCAGGTCATTGATGAATATGTTGAACAAGACCAGACCCAGAACTGACCCCTGCGGCACACCACTAGCTACAGGCCTCTAACTAGACTCTGCACTGCTTATCACAACCCTCTGAGCCCTGCCATTCAGCCAGTTCTAAACCCACCTCACCGTCTGCTCATCTAACCCACACTTCCTAAGCTTGCCTATGAGGATGTTATGGGAGACAGTGTCAAAAGCCTTACTGAAGTTGAAGTAGATGACATTTGCTATCAACTACCTCTAGTCGAGGTAGACAACATCCACATCACTTTACTTAGTGGAGGTTGGCATTTCTTGAGCATCACTGTTGATCAAGCTCTGCTGCTGTTGAAAAGCATGGAGTTTTTACTATTGACCTAAATCAGGAGCATGGCACGAGGTGGAGTTCTGCTGAGATGATTCCAGCTGAGGCATTACAGCACCTAAAAATTAGAATCTTGGCACCAGCAAGGTGATGGAAAGTTCTAAATGTAGGTGGATTCCCTAGATAGTCAGGCAGAGATTTGGACCTTTGGAAAATTATCCACAAAATTTGTGTAGTAGGTAAAGGGAGCCACCTAGAGTTAATCTGTTGGAATCTCTAAATATAAATGTACGTTTGAACTCCTGCCTCTTACTGAAGTTTAGGTGGCAAACTGAGCTAAACATTAAACCTCTACATCTATAACAAGCTCTCTGCTGAGAGCAGGCACCTAAATAAGATTAGAACACCCTTTAATATGTTTTTACAACACTACTGAAGGATTGGGACAGTTACTGCATTTTATATTAAAGAGCACTGGGGAAAAAAAGAAATAGTGTAAATACTATATGGCAGAAGGAGTGGTACTAAAGCCTACCTCCTTCCAACTGAGGACTCTGACTGGTATAGTATAATTAGGCTCTTTCCAATAACTGTCTCTTCAGACACATGATTTCTGCCTCTTAGATGCAGTTTCCTTGCTTCAGTGGGAAGATTAGAAGGTGCCCTCCCTTTGACTCCTCTTCAGCCTGGACACTAGCCTAGAAAAATGGGAATGTGATGCCCTGCAAGCTGAGAAGAACTTACCTGAACCCAGTTCTTGGAAGAGATTTGCTAACCATTAGTTCATCATATAGCCTCTCCTCTTGCATCTCTAGTAGCTGCAGTATTTTGTGCTGGACTTAAAACTGTTGCCTTCACATTCCACGCTGTACTGGACCTTCTGGGGAATTAGACAGCATTTGGGCACAGCTGTAGGTGCGGGCTGTGCCCTTGGCTTTCTGGACTGGAGATTCTTCAGTGCAAGCACTGACTCCTTAAGATCTTCCAGGTTTCCTGAGAAGGTGACTCCATGGCTAGGGTTTGGACTCCAGTATCATCTTCTTGAATAGAGGTACCTAAATTTGGAATACATTTTATTTTAGATGTCAAAGCAAGCAATCTGAATTGCACTCTGAAGCCATCCCAATCTCCTTTGAAAATCCAAGCTGCAGTTTCTCCAAAAAGGAGAATCCCAGGTGTAGTGTTCCCCTTTCTCTCTCCTACTTGGATTTTTTAGAGACACATTGTGTCAGCCAGAGACAGAAACTTAAAAGATGGGTCAGTCAAGAGTTTATAGTTGCATTACACATAATTTTCCCACAAAACTTTACATATATCTGAGAATAATAGTGCAATAATAACTACAAACACACTTGAACAGCAAATGGCAAGTCAGGTCCTGATTGCTCGGTTTGGGGCATGCAGATGGATTCCAGAATCACAAGCCACATGGTTTTAGACTTGACCTTCCATGGAGGAAGCGTTAATCATAATGTGTGCCAAGGAACGTGAAGTGAGCCTCAGACTGTACCTGGAAGCAGTTCCTTGGGCACTTACATTGGACTAATATCCCTTAACTTCCGATGCCAGCCACTTAATTAGATATATTTTGGTCCCTTTCTTATTCCAGGGTGCTTATAACTAAGGCTCCGACCATTCAGATTGCTTTATAGACTCTCAGAGTGCATATTGATTAGTTGCTATAAATCTTTAAAATAATATTACAGATGTCAGAACAGGTTATCAGTTCTGTCAGCACAGTTTATTATGCATAGAATATGAAAACACCTTTGAATACATTCGGAAGGTATTTGTAAACATTTCAAGTGGATATGACTTGTTCTGATTTTGGAACAGAAATTTCTTGACATCTAAGCAAGTCATCTTCCTGAATTTGCTAACCAAAAGAGTGAAGCCCTCTGCTCTTCAAGACATCAGAGAATTACTAGATGTTAATACTGCCTGGTTACAGTGTGCAGTGTTAATCCACAGTCCCTTCGAACTGGCATTATACCTCTCTCTTTATGTCTCACAGCTCCAGCGTGTAAGTCCTCTGTTTGGAAAGGGAAGTGACTGGTATGTACTCCGATATGTTTTGTAGCACCTGCCCTCTTCTCCCTCCCCAAAGCTAACTGCAGTAAAGAGACGATACCATCGGCAACACTTGCCCTTCCTCCTCATATAATTTCTCTAATATTTTGCCAACATTGTACACAATGTCATGTGTCAATAGGGCACTGGGGAATTGTTCATCCCACAGGCTTCAGATTGCAGCATGTCTTGATATTATCTTTCTTTAAAGCCTGCACTGCAAGGGCGAAGCCATAAGCCTTAGGGATGATGGCTTGTTACTAGCAGAATGAAGTTACAACTCTGCATAGTGAAGCACTAAGTGCACCAAACAAAAATTGGTGATGCAATAAAACTATCAAACTAACTCAAAAAAGATCAGTTTGTGAGAACTGAAAGTATCTCTTCCAATAAATGCCTTGAAATTCCAGAAAACCAGGCAAGAATCAGTAAGTCTTCTTAGCTTTCTGGAGGTTTGATACCAAAGCTTTAAAAAAGGATTACTCATCTTAAATCCTGTCTCTCAAAAACAGTGTAGGAATCTTTTTTCAGAGAGCGGACCAAGCAAGCAAGCAAGCAAGCAAGCAGGAAGGAGAGAAAAGGAAGGAAGGAAGGAAGGAAGGAAGGAAGGAAGGAAGGAAGGAAGGAAGGAAGGAAGGAAGGAAGNAGGAAGGAAGGAAGGAAGGAAGGAAGGATGGAAGGAAGGAAGGAAGGAAGGAAGGAAGGAAGGGAAAGCAAACAACTGCAGAGCTATTACTGTCAAAGACATGACCTCTGCACAGCAGAGGAGTTGCTTTCTGAGTCTGTAAGAGTGCTTTCTTTGAAACTGGAACCCAGACACTCTGGCTGAAAGGAAAAACTCCATCAGAAATCGATTAAGTCCAGTTAAACTCAAGTACTACTTCAGGACAAAAAGATTGTTTTTGTTGTTTGAACTGCTAAAAATTTAGTGAAAACAGTATTTTAGCAAGAAACATACTGGCAAAGCCAAAATTTCACTGTTGCTGTATCCAGTTACCCCTACTTTATTCTCCTTAATGTCTCACTATCACACATATGTAACCTCAATTGCAATAACATCTGATGTTTAGCAGGTTTTAGTGTGTTTGACTTTGTGGCACCCGCGGTAGGTAAGGAGGTTATTGTCTTCAAGTTATGGGTAAAGAAATCTGATTTGGTATGAGATTATGAGAGTACGAGTTAGATGAGATCTCATCTAACTTTAGCACTTTAGAAGTTAGTTATCTAAGTTAGTTGTCTGGGCTCTGTCCCCCATGGAAGGAGAAGATACCCTCAGGAGGCAATCTATCCCCACCCTAAAATAAATGGGGTAAACCAACCACAGAGGTGCCTCTCTTTGTTATCAAGAGTTGGGGCCCCAAATGAGACATCTCATGCCAAGCAAGATGAGTGTCCCTTCAGGGACATCAGTGGCTCCCCAAAAGATGGAGGAAGCAGAACATACTCTTCCACTTCCCAGGACAGACTTGTAACCATAAGCCATTCTTCCTCTGTGCTAGTCAGTAATTGATGGGATTTGCTATTCCACTGCAGGCTGGGCTTTTCTTTAATTTTTACAGACTAGGTGGGGAGAGGTGTGCTTGGTAGTACGGGTGTGTTTAGATGGGATGCCACAAGGAAAATCCAGTTGTACCAGGAAGGAGTGCTGGTGACTCAATAAACAGCATGGCAACAAGTGTCCTGTCACGGTGCTTTTGAGCATTGCCTTCCCAGTTGTGCTGTAGGTTAAATCTCAGGGCTGCTAGTCATTACAGTATCATACTTCACAAGAGTAAGGTATTAAATCCCAGACAAATTATAAGATAGGTAACTCTGTCCTCCTTTGCCCTTACCTGCAGCTTCACCTAAATTGCACAGTCTTATGCACAACCTGATTTAAACTTTTCTGAGCCCAGATGGAGTTGCTGTCTTCTGTCCCAGAGATGGCAGCAGTCCGGAGTGAATGAAGTGATTTCTACATATGTAAGAAGTAAAGCCCTTTGGGATTTTAGATGGAGAGCACTATGGAAATGTAATAAGTCATTACTTCAAGAAGTTACATAATGTTTAGAGTTGAGATTTTGCAATATCCCCATTAATGTAAATGGTTTACTGCACTTGATGCTAGTGTTCATGCAGCAGCCCAGAGCAGCACTCTTCCCACAATAAGCAGAAAGCATAACAATGAGCAAAGAGGAGCAGCAATGCTTGTATTTGACTTGTGGTTTTGGTTTTGCTCCATTTGGGTGCCTGCCCACAGCAGGGAGATGACCAAATATTTGTGAGCAGTTCAGCTCCCCTGCCCTTCCCACCCTCACCCAGCTGGAGGTGAAAGTAGTGTAACTCCAGGCAGGTACGGGCAGTTCACCATGGCTGTCTGCAGTGCTAAAACCAATGCAGCTGATGCTGGTTTCAATCTGACTTTCAGTTCACGTTGCAGCTTTAGTTCTGGAATTCTACATCTGTTGCGTTATGAATTCCTTCAAATTACTCTGTGATATATTTTAACAATGGGTAGATCCACCCCTTGTGCAGAGACACCTCCAAGGAAGGGGAAGACATTTGCTAAGGTATTGCACATCTGCGTCAGGAAAAGCCTCTGCATGGCTGAGACCTTCCCACCACGCAGGTCCAGAGCTCTTCAGGGAAGACAACTGACCCCTCATCAATGCACCGTGAAGTTGTTGGAAGCAAGCTGCCTGGAAGCCTCCTTGTTTCTGGCCCAATTTTAACTGCTTCTCTCTGTCATCATCCCCTGGCACCACAGCTTTAACAAGACCAGCATTGTTTTGGCAGATGAACCCAGAGGGACTCAGTGTAACTCTTGGCACAGAGAGCAGGACGGTAGTCCGGAGCCTGATTGTTCTTCGGCTCTGGCCTTCCCTTCCAAACTCAAAATCTCACAGATCATTTCCAGGGTGTTTCCAGCTTCCAAGAACTATCAGCAGTGTCTGACAGACAGGATGGATATTTGTCCTTTGCAAGAAACCCTTAAAACTACAGCAGCAAAAGAGATGGTCAAATAGATGTGTATTAAATTGCCTTTGCTATTCTAGCCCAAATGGCCTGTTATCTTTTAGAGAACTGTAAAACTGTTTTTTCAGCTGATTTCATTTAGAGACTAGGAGGATTTGGGGGGCCTGGGCTGTACCAGAGGCTGGGCACAGCTCATCACATTGTGGAGACTGTCCATAGCCATACCAGGGACACATCTGTGATTGAGGACTTTGGCTCCAAAGTGGGGGCAGCTTATATTGGTAAGATGGATGGTAATACTTGGTCTGGGAACATGGTGGTTCAGAAGCTGCTTCACATACAGCTCAGCCTTGTGCTTGGCAAAAGGTGCTGGTGCTGGGACTTTTAAACTGATCAACTTCTCTAATGTATGCCTTTTTGCAATTCAGAAGTGTTTCTCTGGCTTCTAGAGCCAGCTAAGTTACACCTGGTCCCAATTCTGCAGTCCAGAATAGTAGGGTGCAAAGGAGGCTTTCAATGCTCTCCTGCCTGACTTGAACATCTCCTGCTGCTCCATGGAAGTCTTTCCCAGTTTGAGCTGCAACTGTCTTGTTACAATGTGCTTTTAACATGTGAGTGTTTAATTCAATTTCTAAATCTCTGAGCATACCAAACCTTGAATACAGCATAGTCTCCCTGACTCCAAGTGAAAGCATTCAGAATGGGCTATGAAGTGGATGTTTATTCTGCCTGATCTGTCATTTTGTTTTCATGCTAATACTACCCCTGTTGCTACCCTGTAATCTACTGTTACGGAAACAATACATTGTCCCTAGGGTAAATTTAGAAAAACATTCACCCACAATGCACCTACAGATAAATCTAGTTTTAGCAACATGGTGTTTAAAGCATTATACTCTGCTCATAGAGCATCAGCAAGATGCACTCACTTGGAGCCAGCTCCAGATTATCTGTTTCTCTATATTGTTTCTCAGACCCTACATGTCCATTGGAACGCTACGTGATCAAGTAATCTATCCAGATTCAGTGGATGACATGCACGAGAAAGGCTACCAAGATCAAGATCTGGAGTGTATCCTGCGTATGGTTCATCTGTACCATATAGTTCAAAGAGAAGGAGGTAAATTGCATATTTTTCTAAAACGCCTTACAAAATCCGTTCCTTGCATGTGTGTCTTGGTGTGACTGACCTTAACTTACTGAACTGGCAAGACTGGATTGAGACCTTTTGTCATTGTGGGAGCTGCACAACCACATGATTGTTGCTCCTGATGCTAACGGGAGGAGAAGAGCTAAGGGCTCCTCTCCTCCCCAGTAAATCCATGATAAAGCTGAACATCCTTGTTCTCTTGAAATGGCCAGTCTTTTCATGGTACTGTGAGATCACTGGCCTTCCTTCATTTTCTTAGAAAATGTAACCTGTCTTAAAACCTTGTAATGCCACTGACTACATCAACTTGAAAGCATGTGAATGAAAAGAGAGTCAGGTCTGCTTTCACCTCCCTGGTTTGTGGGATCAGCAGGACTATGTGCCATGAGAAGGGATGTCTGATACACACCACCAGGGTGAACAAGTTAAAAATAACTGAACAACACCCGCTAGCAGGAGAGCGTTGCCACCTACCATTTGCTGTTTAAGTTGCCATGTGTTCTCAGTGTTGTTTGTCCTAAGAGTAGGAGACAGTGTAAATGCACTGGCACAGCGCTAATGGTTAAAGATGCTAAAGGCTTCTCTTGTATCTAAGAAACTGGAGATTTTTTTCCCAAACATAGCAATAATTTTCATCCTTTTGTTCCCACCAGCCACTAATGTCTGGTTTGAATTTTCTCCCCATCATTATGCTTTTAAAACAGACATAGGACAAAGTTGGTAACATTTAGAGAGAAGAAGGAGGATCTTCAAACGCCTTTAAGGAGCTGACATTAGGAGTGCTGGATGCACCCTGCCTCCCTCTGCCAGCTGAGAGGGTACTTTGGGTGCATTGCCTTGTAATGTGTGTGCTTGGTGTCTCTCAGGATCAGTCTGACAATAGAGAGTAGTGCTTCAGCCATTGGGAATCCAAAGGCAACGTCTAAATTCCCATTCCAGGATGGCAGCCTGTTGCTCTGTTCAAAAGGCAGAAGGTGTATTTTATTTTTGAAGTATGCATGGACACTCATCTGATGTCTTTTCTGCACATTTTAGAGTGGAGAGTAGTAATCATTTACAGCAACAATTGCATACCTACAAATACTTCTCCACGTCACAATCCTGTTGACAGACTCTTATCTTTCCATGGGTTAATGCTTCTTTAAGAATGTAATAATGACTGTTGGCCCTCAAGTTGCAACAGAAAATAAGAATCTGCTATCATTCTGATTCATATTATTATTCAGATCTGATACTATGACACAAGGATTGAAAAAGTGGGCAGAGAGCTAAACTCAGTGACCGGAATAATTGCAGAGAAGGCCTCTACTCCCTACACTGACATTATAACTATTCCTGTTAGTATTCCTGAGTCACTTAGCTCACTAAGCGAAGTGCCCAGATTGCAGAAGAACAAGCAGATGTGTTGGAATGGGGAGCTGGAAAAGGAGGAGCAGTTTAATTGTCAGTGGTGAGAAGTCACTGCGGAGTGTGCATTCATAGCCTGCTGGTACTTGTCAATGTACTGAACAACACATGGCCCTCAGCGGCCAAAACCATATCCCCAGCAGTCTCTGAATGGACATCGTTGTGGTTTATAACCCCGCAGCTGGAGTGTGTAACTGCTCCACGTACGAGATGCCATTGGCTAGGGTCAGCGTTCTGTGTTGCCAAACTGAAACCCCAGGTTTGGATCAGTCTCGCTCTACTTTCCCTGTCAAAGAAAGTATTTATTGCTGACCCCATTCTTGCTCTTCTGCCTGTCTGACTGCACAGGCAAGACACACACAATCTATAAAAGAGTCTAGAGGACACTGTTAACGTTCACCAGTGCTCTATTGAAACTTCCCTCGGGATAAGGGCACACTGTGCAAAAGTCTGCACAAACAAATGATGAAAAAAATGTCTTAGGTACTTTGCGATCTAAAATGACAGAGGCGGGCAAAGCCGGAAAACGGGGAGAGATTACCACATGCCAGGAAGTTTTTAGGACCACAATACACTTATTTGTTCCCTTTTCTCCTTGGACTTTTACAGGAGACAAGTGCAAATGTAGGACCAGAGAGGAAATCCGTGACATATGATTTGACACGTTGCATGGATTTCATATGCTTACATATTCTTTAGAGCTCCCCCAATCTGGGACAAAGACTCATATTTTGTTTTTTTTTGAACCAGCAAACCAAAGAAATACTTGTTGAAAGTGAACAATTGAAATTTATGTTTATACATAGCTGAATTATTTTTTAATTCTAATTTTTATTTTATTCTTTTACTTAAAATAATTTCAATTAAAATTGGAACTTTTTTCATTGCAAAATAATGGAAAATCCCATATAAAGCTTGTAGAACAAGGGATTTGCCCCAAACCATCTTTTTCCTTTGTGCAGACTGCTTTGATGGTTGACAAACACTGGCATTTTCCAATGGAAAAAAGTTTTACTGAAAAATTCCCAGCAAGTTTCTACTTATATATTATATACACTTTCTGAAAATGCACTATATCTGAAAGAAAAATGAATGAAACCATTTTTAGTTATTCAGATTCTTGTGGATATATGGGACATGTCCATGCTATTTTGAACTGTTTCCATAAACTGTTCTAAGAATGGAGCTAGCTATCTGTCAATCATTAAGTTATAGAAATCTAATCTAATCTAATTCTTCAATAATTTTTTCTATAGAACTTCTTCTCCTTCAGAGCCTTACCTCTGTCTTTTCCCCTTTCACCCATCCCCTGCAGAATTAAGCCTTTACTGGACAGCAGGCTCCTTAGGGCATGACCCTGTTGTGCTTTAATTGACCACAGATGTCATGCGTGTATAATAGGATGCCTTGCAGTTTTGTATTCTGCTCCCTGTGGGCAGTTATGAAAAAGCCAAATTGAGCCAGAAGTGCGCAACTCTGACTCAAGTTATTTGTCCTGGCGTAACTTTATTGTCTTTAGCTGAATTACTTCCACATTGCATGAGTACAAAGGTCACCAGATTCCAAGTGTAAAGTAGCCAACAAGAGCCTGACGTTCTTGTTGCTGCCAATGGCCGAAATTCCTCTCTTTTTCTAGCAATGAGATTTGACCCAGTTAGAAGTAAATAGAATGATTACAGGAGTAAGTAGCCCAGTTTGGCATTTAGCTTCTGTGTTACCCTCATGCAACAGTCCGTAGCAACAGAATCCATCCAAACCCTCAAAACAGCAATCCCCCTCCCCATCACCACCACTCTGGATGTCCCTGAGCCCAAGCCCTAGAAGAACCCAGTGCAATTGCTGTTGGCAGTAGCACCCCTTGCTGGTAGGGGCAAAATTTCCTTCCTACTGAATTCCACACTGGTATTTTTCTCACCAGCTGGGTATCAGAGGAGTGCCATTTTGTTACTTACCTTTATATCGTCAATAAGGTGCCCTCATCAACACCTGCAAAATTGCTAGCTCTACCAGAACAATAATTTCATACAAAATGAGGGTAGCAAAGAAGGTTGTATTCAGCACAGATGGTGAAAAGGCATGTCCAGGAATCTTGAGTAAGAGCATGGAGATGTGCAGTAGATATACATAACGTGGTTCCTTTTTGATCTGCTTTGAAAATCTGTGTATATTTAGCAAGTGTCAATCGTCATGCGGCAGCCTTAGGCTGCTGACAGCCTGTCACATGAGAGGAGCCATGGGTACGTGTAGCAGCACGCTGAATGCATGACTGGGCCTGTCAGGTTGGGACTGATGACATTACTCAACAAGTTCAACCTGTTCATGGTTTCTCAGCACCCCAGATTATAATTATTCCTCATTATTTTGCACCTTTGTCATATCTTTGGGTCTTGTCCAGGGAACCTTTGTGCTAGGCCATGTATAGACACACAGCCAAGCACATTTCCTTCCTCTGGGATTTTTTCATCTGATCATTTTAGCCCTGGTTTTGCTTTGGTTACTGGTACCAGCTGGAACTCTGGAGTGCTCTGCCAGCTTTTCCAGTGGCTCTGAAATCCGGAGACGCAAATCCCTGCAGTGTCATGCTGAGCTGGGGCTCACACAATTGATGGTTTCTTTGTTCCTTCCTCAGCTAAGGATTGCCCTTGCATATTCATCCTGCACAGCACCTGGGCTCTCTTCCATTTTGACAACTGCCTGGGGACATATGCTGTGCAAGAGGCCTCCATGTTCAAAAACTCACCAGGGGTGGACTGTCTGGCTGTAGTTTGCTGTGGTAGCCCTTCTCCTGTCATGAAGCTGTACCACTCCAGTCCCTGTCAGATGAGGTGCATTGTCATGTAGATCTGGAAAAGGAACTTTTAAGCGTATCGGTTTATGGCAGCTGAATGCTTTGTCTTGCATGTAAGTGTGAGGATTCACAAGAATGAAGATTCACAGCGCTGCAGATCCTGGGCATAACCCAGTTTTTGTTGTCAAATTTAGCTTGCTTTTTCCTTCAGAAAATGGAGGTAAAAGAAATTATAAAAGAAGTCATGCAAGAAAATGAAATGCTGCTATCATGAGGCTATCACTAGTTTCTGCTAAAAGCTGTATGTATTCTACTGCTGTTACTCTGCCCCAGCAGATTACACATGCTCTTTGTCTTACTGGTTGCAAAAGGCATTCTAATGTTCATCACATCTACCTCATACCATGTGCAATCAAAGGCTATGTGTAACAAGAAGCTGGGCAAGGAATTTGGACTCTGAAAGCCAGGATTATGTTTGTAACTACTGAGAAATTTGTGCTGCCTTCATAGGCAAGCCATTTCATTTCTTCATTTGTGTAGTGGATGTAGCAGTGGGTGATGTAAGCCATTGACTTGGCAGATATTTTCAGAACACTAATAACCTTCACTGACCTGTGCCGTGTCAGCAGGAAGAAAAAAGAAACAAGAGGTGCGTTATTGTTAATGCCAAGTAGGGAGTCAGTTTATGGTGAGTTACAATGCCTAAGTGTTCAGAGGAAATTGTTCAAACGTTAGAAAATAATTTTTAGAAGAGATAATATTAGAATGGGTCCTTCCTTATCTGTTGATTGAGACATTCCAAGTGGCAAACAGGAAAGATCAGGGAGGGAGCTAGGCAGGAAGAGACAAGATGCACTTCTAATATTCAGTTAGAATGTAAGTTGAAGTGACCACAGAGGTGACCATTGTATCCTGGTAAACAGAGGCTAAGTCTTGCACCTAAAGAGGAAATTTTCCTGACAAGATGACGCTTCTTCTTGAACTTCATTCCCTTTTTGTCTTTTAATAAGTCTTTACGAAGCAGCTGATCAGGAAGAAACGGTATGAACGCAGGCACAGGTGCATACATGCACACCCACCCACCCCCTAGCTCAGATCCAGATCCCTGGAGCTCATCTGTATTCTCAGCTTAAAAAGAACAAAATATAAGCAGCAGCCTGAACATTGTCTTCAGAAGCACAGATGTTTCTGTAGCTTTCATGAAGGACCATTCCCATCCCTTGCCCTAGAACCCTTTGCCAAAAAGGAGCGCTCCAGGTGCTTTACAGTCTTTTTTGGAAGCTGAAGGTGTTGGTGGAACAGCACTCCTCCAACTCTCTGTGTGGTCCCAGCACCGGGACTGCTCAGCAGCAGCAGCCTCTGTGTATCTGCTCCCTTTACCAGAGTTTGTCCAGCTGGTGAGTCAGTTAATCATTACACAACTCCATCTTTGCCAGGAGCCTGCTGATAGAAAGCGCTGTACGTGCCCCGGGGGGGTGCCCACTGGGATCCTTAAACGAGAATAGAAAGAAACTGAGGAAAAACCATAGGATCACTAGAGGTGATGTATTTCTGCTGTGTGCATGCCTGGTTTTTAAATCTAACTGTATACACAGATATTAAAAATCATGATATTCTATTTTACAAATTTACATAGAGAAAATTCTTGGAATTCGGTCTCTGGCATTATCAATTCCTGTTTTCAGTCACACAACCTCTCACCAGATGCTTCACTGAGGTTTTGTTCAGACCTACCAAGCCCTGGTGTAGCACCGAGCTCGGGCAGAGCACTCCCCAGCCTCCTGCACCTTCACGAGCCCCACTTGTCCCACCTTTGTTCAGGTATCAGAAATGACACAGCCCACCCTCCTTGCTTGACCCTGTTTATAGTCTTTTCTGGCGAATGTTTAGGTTCAGTTGGACAGTGGCAGAAAAGAGGTTTTGGTTGTGGTGTTAATTTTGTAGTTACAGTGCTTCTGGGCTGATTTGGAAAAATGCTCTCTTCCTCGCTCGGCTCCGCTCCAGCTGCCTGTCTTGTGAATAGATGATCTATTGAGAGAAATGTCTTATCAGATTTTCTCTACATCCACACTTTCCCTTTTCAAAACTCATCTATTTTACTACTCTGTCCATCTGGATTGTTTGACTGAAAACTTTTTCGGTAGCGTAATTTGGTATTTGATGTTTTTCATTAGTGGGAATGAATCATGCCAGAGTACTCACAGAAACCCAAGTCTGCTGAGAGATCGCAGATAAAATGCATCGCACTTCCATTGCATGTCTCTAGAAGTGATGAAGAAAAAAATCAGAAGCCATGCAGAATATTAAATAAGGATACCCAGGGTTATAACAGTTGTGGTTCATTTCTAAATACAAGGTAGCGGGAAGTTTGCAGTTTTGTATGTGAACTTCTTGTCTGTGCACACCGAATGCGTGTCTGAGTCTGCATCTGCGTTTCTGATGAGTTTGCTGGCAGTTATCCTTTGCCTACAGTAGTGAGCGGAGTCCGGCACTGCTCTTTATGTTTTTAGCACTTTATTTCTTTGAATTTGTTTTTAAATTTCTGCTCACACCTTTCAAGAAGGAATAGCAAATTGTTCTGTAAAACAAACACGATGGAATAAAATGATTAGTTATACACAGGTAAAAGTTTTTTCAAAAACATGGTAAATAAAGTTTCTGACAATACCTGCATGACCAAGAGGGTTAAATTTCACTTTCAGAATTGACATGATATTTGGGACATTTTTCCAATTGAGTGCCAGTGGAAAGGCATTGAGGTCTTTCAGAAGATGTGATCCAGAACCCTGAGCTGTCTCTTCTGCAATAGAAATGTTCTTTATGATTTTAGTTGCAGATTGCAGAGATGTTGCAAGTGAAGCTGCATTTCTTTCACAAACTTACATTGTCCTGACACATTTTGTTTGCATTTTTTTTAAAGGCTGGGATGCCATCATGGATTGGAAAGATGTCTTATCAGGAGGAGAAAAACAAAGGATGGGCATGGCTCGGATGTTTTACCATAAGTAAGCATTTTGATTTGTTCTTTAAGTAGCATCTGAAAATGAGGAAGAGTTTTGCAGGTTTGTTGTCATAGTTTGAGCAGTAGTAGACTCTAATTTCCGTGCAATATGCAATGCTACTAGATGGTTGCATAGGATCGCAGGCCTTGTCTTTTACTCATACAAGCTCTGCTTTTAGTTTACGCAATGCCTCTTACTTAAGTTTTGCTTTTGGCAACATAACATTACATTTTCCACATGTTCCTTTCTTTGTTAAATCTTGGCACAAACTTCTTCCCCGCATTTGTCCTACAACTACTCAGAAGTCTGATGGACTGTTGCAGAGGCTATGGGAGTTTGAAAGCCAAAACTTTTTTGGTTTGGAGACTGCTAGCGCACAAAGGCAGCCCAGTCCATACATAGCCGTGGATAGAAAGTTTCTGAGTTGGCTGTAGCTACTGCATGACTTGATGACAGGACAGAATAATACTAGGTCAAACTAGAACATAGAAGTTAGATCACTGTGTACTCAGATGGACCAGGAGATGGACCCTCGTTTTTCCTGGAAGCTGGCTCTGCACCTGAATAATGCATGGAAACTTTATGTTGTTGCTAGCCAGCTTCCAGCCGTAGATGAGAGACAGCTGTCTGGCAAAAATAGCTCTCTCCTTTCCGTTGTTCTTTGAATTAGACATCATACATGGGAATACTGTTCAAAACACAGAAGAGTAATGTTCTTTATCTGCTTTTGAAAGGCCGAAATACGCATTGCTGGACGAATGCACGAGTGCTGTAAGCATTGATGTTGAAGGAAAGATATTTCAAGCTGCTAAAGCTGCTGGGATATCCCTGCTTTCTATAACACACAGACCTTCTCTTTGGTAAGTATGTTCAGGGATTTATCGTGGTCCTTGCTTTTAGCTTTCTGACAGGCAGTGGATTGGCCTTTATTCTTTGTATTAGGTTAGTTGTTCAATCAATATCTACTGCACTTTCTAAGATAACATGTCTACATTAACAGTGATGTAAATACATTTAGCATTGATTTTTTTTTTCATTCTTTGACACATATTTATTCCTCCCTCTTATTTTTTTAAATGTGTTTCAGTTATTAACTGTTATTAGCAACATGCTAATATCTAAGAGGTAGTTGATTAGTCCACCACACCACAGCCACAACAGATATCACCACATTATTCTGTAAAGGTGACAAGATACATGAGCTGTCCTGGGGAAGTTTACCAGTGCTTAAGAGAAGATGGGAAACATGGCAAGTGATTAACCTGCTCTTTGTCCTTCCATCGGAATAATACATCTGTTGTTTTAATTTCAGTTGTGTCCTTTATCTGCAGAGTTTGTGAGCTGTCAAAATTTGATTATTAAAAAAGAAATATTAGAATTCTGAGAAACATCAGTCTGGTGAGAGAATACTAAGTATGGAAGAGTCCCTCAAAGGAAATATATGTAGTTACTGAATGCATAAAACAACCAAATATTTTAAAGGGCAAAAAGAGATCAAGAAGGTGTAAGCTGACATTAGCAGAGACTATTTGTGCTGAAGTCCTTGATCTCTACTGTCAGAGTGCTTAGTTTTTTAAGCTGATGACAAAAAATCTGTTACCAATTCATTGCCTCAAAGGAAAGAAATAGTACCAGTGTCTGCTTCTCTGAAAAAGAACAATTTCCCTGTCATTCCTCCTTCCTCTGTGGAGACAGTGACAGGAAAAGTCTTTTGTTGGATCAGGACCGAAATATTAAGAAAAAATGGGTATTCTGATAAAGAAAAAATGTGACATAGACATTTGTTTTAAAAATATTTTAAATTACACCTCAAAAGAAAGATATTACTTTATTTTTCTTTAAGTTTAGCATTATTTTAAAACCACCAAAGAAAATGGGTATTTGAGAGCATTGGCCAGGAAGTCAAGGGAGGGGATTCTGCCCCTCTACTCCACTCTCATGAGACCCCACCTGGAGTACTGCGTCCAGCTCTGGGGGCTGTAGTACAAGAAGGACATGGAGCTGTTGGAGCGAGTCCAGAGAAGGGCCACAAAGATGATCAGAGGGCTGGAGCACCTCTCCTATGAAGACAGGCTGAGAGAGTTGGGCTTGTTCAGCCTGGAGAAGAGAAGGCTCTGGGGAGACCTTAGAGCAGCCTTCTAGTACCTAAAGGGGCCTACGGGAAAGCTGGAGAGGGACTGTTCTCAAGGGCAAGTAGTGATAGGACAAGGGGGAATGGCCTTGAGCTGAAGGAGGGTAGGTTTAGATTAGACAGAAAGAAGAAATTCTTCCCTGTGAGGGTGGTGAGGCACTGGAACAGGTTGCCCGGAGAGGCTGTGGATGCCCCCTCCTTGGAAGCGTTCAAGGCCGGGTTGGATGGGGCTTTGGGCAACCTGATCTAGGGGAAGATGTCCCTGGTCATTGCAGGGAGGTTGGACTAGATGATCTTTGAGGTCCCTTCCAACCCAAACCATTCTATGATTATATTTTGATTCTACGATGCAGAGGGATAAAGTTCTGCAAAAGAACTTGTGAGGAAGACCTTTAGAGTTCAGTTTCCTACTGACATTTCTTGTTTTCTAGTACTAGTGCTATTCAGGAAGGTTTGGGATTGTTGTTGTAGCCTCCACAGTACTACTGACATTATCAGAAATCTGGTGATTTGTGGGGTTCTGGAGAAGTAAACAGAAGTGCTGAGTGTTCAGAAATAAGAATCAAATGCCTTTAACTTAAGTGTGCTTCCACAGGGATTGCACTGCATAGGCAAAGAACAAGTTCACATCTTTTTTCTCTTTCTCAAGATTATACCAGGAAATATTTGCTCTTTTAATCAAAATATTGGCTACTTTCCTGGACCACAAACATTAGATGTCTCGGTCAGCTATCTTAGTTTCCTGAGTTCTTCTTTCTTTTGGTGGGGGAAAAATGGAAGGACAGGTTAAGCATTTAGTGTCACAAAGAATAACATGCAAGAAGTGGTGAATATAAGGCAGGAGTTGAATCTCTTTTGAGTCCCATGTCATAAGCTATTGAGTTTATTAAACTGTCACATTCCCTGGATGGGATTTATAATCACTATTTTATGACGCGTCTCATCTTCTATAATTTATAGTGATAAATTACACAGTCATACCAACGGCTCTGAGGGAACTCTCTGCTCTTCCTCTTGCACCTCCTGATAAATGCCTTGTCAGGTCTTGACAAACTCCACATGTACACCTTTGAATATTTTCCGTGCACACACCCTGAAACTCACTGACAGATCTGTGACTCCTACACAGACTTTTTTATTTTGGCCCTTGCAAACTGAACCATGTTTTAGGACTGGAGGTTTCTTTAGCCAGCCTTATAGGATGGAAGGGAACAAACTGAGGTGTAATTCTAACAAACTAGATTTCTAGCGATAGCATCAGGTGCACCATGCCTGCTTGAATGTGCTTTCTGCTAAGCATGTAAAATGTCTCTCAGAAAGTGAGGTAAATAAAATTAACTGGGACTAGCATTCCCGGGGCAGAAGGGAGCCTTGTTTGCTGCTCCTCATCAGCCTCCTGGAGAAGGAGGAGTCTGGTGGAGTTGCAGTGAAGGCAACTGCAGCCACAGATGATGTTTCTAAGAGGGAGGGAGAAAGAGGGAGGCCGCCACCTCGCCCAGGGACAGCAGAAGATGGTGGGGACTCTCCACAGCCCTGCTGCCTGCTCCTCCCAGCGTCACTGCAGGGGAGGGCCTCCATGAGCCCATGAAGGCTGCTCCAGGCGGTGACCGCCCCAGCTGGAGAGCCCACACCAGTGCCGATAGCTTACAGCTGGCACCTCGCTGCTGGATTTCACTCGGTGGCCTAGGCAGGTCCTGGCGACAGGCTTTGAAATACTCAAGTCCCTTACAAAAAAGTGCCCTGGGATTATGAGTCACTGAAAAAAAGTCTTACCCAGTGATCTAAAAGTGGACAACTCTCAACTTCCTGAGAGGCACCGTTGAAAATAGACACAGGCATCCAAATTTGCATGCAAAAATGAACCATCTGTTCGCTGAGCCATTACTAATGTTTTAATTTCTACTGCAGGAAGTACCACACTCACTTGCTGCAGTTTGACGGACAGGGCGGCTGGCGTTTCGAGCAGTTGGACACCGCTATCCGTTTATCACTGAGTGAGGAAAAACAGAGACTGGAATCCCAGCTTGCAGGAATTCCTAAAATGCAGCAGAGACTGAATGAACTGTGTAAAATCTTGGGAGAAGACTCAGTGCTTAAAACAATGGACGAAGAAAAATAAATAATTTATCTTTTCTGTTTTTAAAAGTATTTTTTTAGTTAAAAGCATTACAAATTCAGCCATTATCCTCTGCATGCATTGTGATAGAGGCTTAGAGCATAGAGAAACACAGCCAGCAGAAAATAATGCTCTGAACGCTATGTAAGACTTTAGCATTTTAGTCTTAAGGAAGAAAGTGGTTGAACTGTGAAATGAAAATAAGCAAGTGCAGAGAGTATAAGATTAGTCATTGCAGCTTATGTTAATTCCTAGTGAAAGCCCGATTCACTGCAAAAAACTACCAACACACTTAGGTTTTGTAGGTGAATTTTTGCCTGAGACTTGGCCTGCAGAATGTGCTCTTGTACCAGGTCACTGTGTGCGTATGATATGCCTGCTACGCAGAGCAAACCTGGCATGAAAGTCAGGCATGGAGCACGGCAGAGGCAGCATCTGGGTGAGTATGCAGATGCATGCAAAAATCTCGTTTGGGTATAAGAAACATTCTTTCAGCCCACGTAAAACCAAACTCCTGTTCTACTACTGAGTCGCATACATACCTTTACCTGCATTTCCATAGGAAATAACATAATAGGCTGACTAGAAGACAACTGTCCGAGCAACCCACTGCCCTCATGACAGAGAAGCAGAGATAGAGCTAAATATGTAATATACTTGCGCTGTACTTTTTGCCATTATGCATAGCTTCAGAGGCTCTTTGCCCTTCATGATACGTTGGTTTCCTTGGGGAATTGTTTATGTCCCCTATTTAGTAACCTCTGGTGGGGGGGGATGGAGCACAGAGCCTGGCATGAAATGACTTAGTTTTCGCTTGACTGAGTCATTCATCTGCTCTATGGGTCTGATCCAGCCGGCGTCCATCTCTGACCCAGTTCCTCCGTTGGTGAAATCACAATGTAGGCACTTGTTTGTTCCATGAGACACTTTGTGACGGGAAGGACCGTGGCGGAGGAAAATGTGAGTTTCTAACAATACACTGAATTCTCAGGCATGGCTGTCCTGCCAGTTAAAATGCTCAGCACTTATAAAGGTTTGTGAAAAGTTAGAGCATTTTGTAACCACTACTTAATATACCCGCCGTATTTCAGTAGAGTGGCTGAGCGCTGCCCTCCCCATGAGCAAAGGCAGCAGTTAACAGCTTTGCTTTCAGACGCACTCGCTGATTGTCCCATCTGCTTCTCAGTTCAGTAGGAACCTGGTCCCCAGTCGCTCAGAAGGTGCATTAAACAGAAACCCCTCAAGTGGTGCTGGCCTGAGTGCCTTGCCGGAGGCAAACCTGGTGAATTAGAATAAAGGTGGGAATGGATTTAAGAGCTCCTGATCTGCTCTCTTTGACTACAAGTGCACTGCACTGCAACCAGGCAGCTCGGGAGTGAAGATCAGGGTGGGTGAGAGCCTTTGCTGATGGATAAATGAGCCTTAGCCGAAATGTAGCAATCCCGAAGTTTGTTGGTTCTTTTTTTCCTGGAAGAAGTATGATTCCTTAAAAGTTTTCTGTCTGGTATGCTTAGTCTGAGAGGGGCAATGCTGTTAGAAGAGGAGAAATATTTTGGGGGTATTTGCTGAGCAGGGAATGTTTGAGCACCCTGAACTTACTATAAACTGTTTCCTTTTTCTGATCACTTCACAAACAAGGGGAAGGTGAATTAACTCCACCTGCCAAATCCCAGTTCGGTGCTCATCTTCCTTCTCACTGTGTCTCATCTTGCTGGTTTCACAGATCCCAAATGGCACTTGCACCAGAAAATGGAATAAGGCTGCTCTCTGTCCTGCTCCTCCAAAGTCTGTGACTTGAATGTCACCCTGTACTTGTCCTGGTGACAACAGTTTGTTCCTCTCATTAGTTTTTTCTGTAGAGTCCCCTGGGATATCTCACTGACACAGAAAGGAATGCTCTTGGGAACCTTTGAAAGGGAGGAGAAATTAAGGTTCAAGATAATAAGATGTTTGTGTTGTAAAGTGCAGACTGGAGGTCACTGCTGTGGTGGATTCATGTGCATGCATTTTAATTTGCAAGTGTCTCTGCTTGTCCCTCTCCCTGCAGGCTAGCTTTCCTCCTTCTCATCTTCAAAGAAAAATTCAGAACTGCTAAGGAAAAAAAGAAGTCAGCCAAGAATCTGTTCTCAGTGAGCATAAATGACTGATGATTTTAAAGGCTTGCACATTTCTGAGTTACATTTCTCTAAGATGGTGATGAATCAGGCAGGCACTATACGCATGCCCTTGTCCTAGCAGCAGCGTATCTGCTAGTGCAAAGCTCCACAACGCCGCCTTTCCACGAGCTTCTCCCAGCGCAGGAGCCGAGCTGGAGAAAGGGGCATTAGTGTTCCCCACTTCTCCGTTAAGCACTTTACCATGTGGCTTGGAGCTAAACCAGGGTTGTCCAGTCCCTGAATGAGGAGGACACTGAAAAATGCACAGCCCCAGGTATGGCCCTGCACGCTCCCAGCCTCCCACCAAAGCTCTGCCATGGCGCTTGACTTCTTGGGAGCCATTATGGGCAAGTGCAGCGCCTGGAATCTGCTGTACCACCTCGCAGAGATCAGAGCTGGCCATCCCTCACGGCACAACAGAAACACATCTGCTGAGGAAACAGTGTTTAGAAGAAGAAAGTTTGCTTGCTGTTTTGTTTTTTTTTTGTTTTTTTTTTTTTAAATGAGATTATACATAAAACATACAAAAGATGCAGACGTTACTGACGAATTTTTAATGAAAACTGAAATTGCACCAAGATCAATGTAATAGTATTGTCCTTGAAGATTGATATCTATTTCTTGGATCCAGTAATAGACTTAGCCATTCCCATTCAGTAACATAGCGTAAGGTATCCCTACCATCTCACTCAGCCATTTACATTCCTGGAGCATGACAAGAATATTAGAGGCTGGTCTGAGAAGAAACCCTTGTCTAAATAGGAACTTTCTGAGTAATACTGAGGCAGTTTTAGAAGGATTTTCTGTACGGTGGCTCATTATTTTTAAAGTTAGTTTTGTGGCTGGAAGAGAACCTGCCCTGGAGATTTTCTCTGCAAACTTGCTTAGTTGTTCCAAGGGCTCATTGAGACGGGAGTCTCCAGGTCTGTTTCTGGAGAGTTTTACCTCTGGTGTAATACAGGGCATAAGCCAGCTCATTTTGTGCTGCTCCGGACCCAGCCGGGAAGGCCAGAGCAGAGGACCATGCTCCCGGCTCAGGGTGTAGCTCAGGGAGACGCTGTTCAGGAGCCGAGGCACGGGGAGCACGTGGCCCTTGCAGTGGGAGGGGGTCTGAGCAGGGCAGGGTGCCTTGGTGGGATCCTTTTTCCCGGTGCAGTGAGAGCTGCTCATCGATGTTCATTCCCTTTCTGGCGTTCAGGAGCTGTGACTGCCTGGGAAGCTGAGGAAGTGGCTTTTTGGCCTTCCTTCCACCTGTCATATCTAGCTGGAGCTGGTCAGATCCATCCCGTTGTGTCACGGCGTCTATGCATGCGGGGCTGGATAGTGCAAAGCCTCCCGGGAGCACCCTCTCACCCCCCAGGACTCAGGGCAGACTGGACTTGCCTGGTCTGCATCCTGGGGGAGTACAGGTGCTGAGCAAAATTCATACCAGTCTTAGATATGGAGTAGCTGTACAGTAAAAATATGAAGGATCTACATCAGTTCGTTCAGATAATGTTGGGATTTATTTCAAGAATCTTCAGAATGGGAGGAAATTTTTTTTATTATTATTATTATTTTTTGGTGCATGGGATTTCAAGTATTTTAACCTAGGAGGAGTTTGTTTTTCACTTAGTTTGGGGGCCAGACTCATTCCTGTTTTAGACTTGGAAGCCCTCCTTCTGCAGGGGTAGAAAACCCCACGTATCTTTTAAAGGACTTTTTTGAAACCAGTGGGATTTGTATTTGAGTAAGGAATGAAGACCTAGGTATTCAATGGGATATTTTAGGGAAAATTGCAATAAAAATTATATCCTAAAGCAAATGAACATGTCTACAGTCCCCTCAACATGTCTGAATAATGATAATGCATGTCAAAGTCAAGTTTATGAGCCTGTGATCAGAGATTTCAATCGTATATAGAATGAAATCCCCCTACTGAGCTGTTCATGAAGCTTAAGAGAACTGAACTGCTAATTGAATGTGTCTTTGTTTTGTTTATGTTTGATATTAATGCCTTTTAAGAGCAGACAATTTATAAAGCAATAAATTATGCTTTACAGTTGTAATTTATTCCAACCTCAAATAAAACATGTTGCATTTACTTTGAGTTTACGACGTTCCTTATGAATCATTTGGAAAGCAGTCAGGACCTGCCTGCTTTGGGACCCCCTTCCCATCCCTCCTTTCTGTGGTGGGGTAGGAGAGTTTGGGGTGGATGTTGCCTGTTTGCAAGTTAAAACAAGTGTTTTGTTCCTAGATCAGGCTGGCGTCAAAGGCTGCTGTGAGGTTTCTCATGTCTCGTGCCCATCTGCTTCAGCGTGGCCCTGATTCATGACAAGAAGGTGGCAAGAGCTGCCACCACTTGCTGGGGAGCTCAGCAGGGAGGCTGGGCACCCAGCAGTGTGCCAGAGGACAGTGTCAGGAGCACAACATCAGGTGGCCTCACCAGCATCGCTCCCAAAGGTTGTTATTATGGTCTTTGTAAGATAAAGTTCTGCATAAAGCATCAGTGTCACAAATATTACCAACAAGTGCCCACGTTGGCCTAGAATAGCAGAATTTTTTTTCTTACGGATTAAGATCCATGAATACAGTCTCTTTAGCCCTGCAGACTACCAGGACTGTGAGGACCCTAAGGACACCGGTTGAGTCCTCAGCACCCAGAGCTGGCTCGTGTCTGACCACATCCCAGCTGCGTGGCTGGGGATGGTGAGGTACTGTGTGGTGGTGCAGGGCTTGGGTTGTGCAGCTGAGGAGCCCACGGCAATGGTGGGTGCTTGAGAACTAAATCCTCAGGAGCGACTGAAGGGCCTGTCCCCCGTACCTCCCTTCCAGCTGCTGCACCCTCTCAGAGGGAGAGCACCGACGAGCAAAATCCAGGATTCCAGCATTTGGGGGGGTGTCTGAGGGCTGAAGGACCATGCTGGGGCTCATCCCTCAGACCTGGAAGAGACAGGCTGTCTTGTAGTGGGGGAGGTAGCTGAGACCTGTGAGGTTGCACCTGAGTCACTTATTTTAGTAAGACACGCTTTGGTGTCTGCTCTCTGGAGAACATTCCTGCTTTCTGATCAGGCCACCATGACTGGCGCCATGCCTTCGCTGTGAAGTGCTGGAGCCATGAGCCTCTGCCCAAGGGTTAAGTTTCCCAGAAGAGACAGGACAGCAACGCTCGTATCACAGGGCAAAGTGCACTCAGGAAATATTCAGAGCTGAGGTGTTCAAAGGCTTCCCACAGCTAAAATGTTCTGGTAGGTGGGGAATATCTGGAAGAACCTCACGCTGTCTTGCTATGGCCTTATTTCTGATTATGGCTCATTTTGCAGCACCTGCTTTGTTTTGTTTAAATTAGTGTCTTCAACCTCATGTAAATGAGAACATCTATGAGAGGGTAACAGTGACATATTAAAAGTACTGCACCCACCCAATGCAAGTTTGATGTGTATGAACAATCTGGTTTTAAGCAGGTAATTAAAAAAGGGAGAAGTAGACTGTGATGGTGGCTGATGGAGGGTTGAGGACCCAGCTGGCTGCCGGGACTGAGCCCCCAGTGAGAAACCAGGCTGCGATGAGGTCTGGGAAAATCCCGTCCAAGAGAGCCCGTGGGAGGAGCCAGGAACTGGAAACAAGGAATAATGAAACCTGTCTCGGACATAAAATAATTATACCATATCACGTTACTTTTCTTCTGTAGTCATCAAACAGAGAGACAAGCTGGCCTTGACACAGCATTTGTAGGGTAACACAAACAACAAGGGGAAAAAATGTTTATTTATTGATCAATTTCAGAGTGAAAATTGTCATAAAAGTTATTTCAATTCAAATGTCTTTTTGGAAGAGAGTTTATATTCGTTGTGTTTTAGAGCTGCATTTCAAAAAGATTGGAGTCATGATGCATGTCATAAAGATCTGAGTCTTTGGGAAGTAAAAATTATTCTCACTATAAATGATAAGCAAGACATTGAATCAAACCCAACCTATTTAACATTTAAAGCAACCAAAAAAATTGCACTCAGTGTTTCTAATATTCTTGTCCTTTGTGTCTCAGTTAAAATGTTCTTCTCAATTATAGCCACGCTGTGCTGTAAATACATGACGTTTATCAGAGACTTCTCTATCAGTTGGTGTTTCCCGTGCTGGTGTGTTTGGAAATCTCTATCTTTATTCTATCCCACCAAGTCTTCCCGCTGGGATGGTGCAGCGCTGAGACGGCCAGGTACCAGTGCTCTCCTCCCAGGGAAATACAGGACACAAATGTGCGTGTGAGCAGAAGTCCCCGAGCATTTCATGGCCAGACCTTGCAGATGCTTCCCAGCGAGACAGACGGCATCCTGGTGGGCTGGCACCCCGGGGCTCTGCATGGGATGGCAGGAGGTGGGAGAGAGAGAGAGCGGGGTGGTGGGTGCTGTCAAATGCATCTGTTTTGGGTTTTTTATAGGTAGTCAGCAAACGCTTTTAGAAAAAGTCTTAAGAAATAATGTCTGCACAACTAAAGTGATCGGCAGCTAACAAGTACTATTGCAAGGTACTAAAGTGTCACAACTAGTAGTAATAAAGCTGGGCTTTGCTAGGTGTGTGCTCACAGTAATAGGACGTTCTTACAGTGAGCAAATGCTTCCCGGTATCAGTTTGTACTGGCAACACCAGGGTGGTTAAAAAGTTATACAGCCCATACTTGTGAAAAACAAATAATCCTCTTTCAGCCCTAGCCAAGTGGTCATCAGAGGCACACAATTGCTTTTCATAATATCCTTTGGAGTATTTATAGGTAGCCCAAAAATATAATCAATTCTTAAATAATGACATGCCTTGTCTGAGCTCTGCTATTCAAACCAAAACCCCTTTATAGCCAGTATGAAAAGGCAGCCACAAGCAAAATTATGAAAACCTTCATTTCCTTGTTAGCGCAAAATGAGAATACAGGGAGATGCTGTTGCAGTCCCTTGCTAGCCTATTTTTATACTGTAATCATGTTACAGAGAATTCAGCCCCTGTCTAATCGCTAATCTTCACTTATGTATGTGCCATATGGCTCATTGCTGAGCATCAGAGAATGGGAACTCTGTTTATTAGACTCTTCCTGCTTATATTGTTATGGGTGAAGAGAAGAGTGATTAATGCATTTCATGCCAAGATGAAAGCAGAGGCAAGGTACGCCGGCCTGGGAGAAGGACTGCTCTTCCTTTGTGAGGACTTACTTCCAGGGACTTCTGAGGGGAGGTTCAATTCCTCTTTCAAGTCATGGGTTGAAAACTGCTTGTCTGAGAGAGGTTTTAATTAACAACCAGGAAAAATTTTATGGTGGCATCATCAGTTTTAAAGGCATTAAAAAATGTCTGCTAGACGTTCCCGTAATCAATCCGATCTGGCTTTGTCAGTCTCCTGTGACCTGCTCGCCCTGCTCTGAGGCTGGGCTGCTCCAGGAGGATGGAGCTGTGCTGGTGAGGGCTGCACATCCCGGCTCCCCACGGGACACCCCCATTGCCTGCTCCTCTGCCCCGCTGAGTGCCTCTGGGAAACCCAAAGTTAATGCACCAGCACGGGCTCCAACCTTTCCAAACCACTTCCCCTCCAGCCAAGATTATTTCCTAAAAAATAATCTTCTCACTCTCTTGGCTTTAACCCCTGTTCTGCCCGTCAAAGTTTCCAGTGGAGGCTAGAGTTTCCAGGGGCACATTAAAGACAAACCGGATCAGATGGGCCAAAGCATGCTCTTACCTAGGACATAGTTCAAGGGTGTATCATCAAATACCTGCCTAGCCTGCCATGAAGTGTAAGGCCGTGTTCAAAGCACTTTGGTTTGTTTTGTTAGAGCCATGCTGGAAGATGTGTGTTTACTTTGCTAATTCAGAGACTTAAGCTGATGCAAAAGGCATAAATGAGATGCAGAAGTTGGAAGTAGACGAATTCAAGCTTGAACGAAGCCAGGACAGGTTTTGCTTCTGATGGGTGCGGGGATGCTCCAGCAGAAAGTGCCTGTTTGGCACAAGGCGTTGTTGATGGCATCTATGGCTCCTGTTACGCGGCACCAAAACAGCCCCTCCTGGCCGACGGGTCATTACGAAAGCGGGAACGCCAGTGCTGCTGGAGTCAACAGAGCTGCGGCGCCCCATGCTTTCATAGACACCTCAGCCAGCATGCTGAGAAAAGCTACTCGTGAGTTTGGGAGGAAAAGACTGAAGACCTGGAGCCACAAAGGATGAGTCTCTCCAGCCCTTTTCCTGCATTTGTAGGTGGGCAAGTACAGACAGACCCAAGCTGCCCTGCCCCGGCACCCACGAAAGCACGTTTAGCCAGCACTGCCCACCTCAAAAAGACACTTCACTTCTTCACGCAGGAACTGCCCTGCGTTACCCAGTGCTGGGCTGAACACGACGCTGGGCTGCACTGACCGGAGCGCCGGGCTGCGCCAGATCAGAGCAGGCTCCGGCCGTGCCAGCTTGGAGCACGGGCAGAAGACCTCTGCTGTCTGCATCCACCTGCCCAAACAGGTCTTAAACTGGCTGTAATCTGGGTTTGCGCTCTAATCCCATCTGACTGTCACAATCTTTTCAAGTTTTTTCGGATTTCTTGTGGGTGGAGGCAGAAGAGGCACGGCCGCACGCTCTCCTGAAGAGCAAGGCGTGCGTGAGCAGAACCTATTTGCTTTGTTGCACTTGAAGCTGAGTCCTCATCCAGAGCGGGCTTGGGTTGGGGTGAGAACACAGCTCTGCCGCGTGCCTTGGAGACCTTACGGTCCTAGAGTTTCACTGCAAATGCACTTCCTCAGCGTGCATTTGAGAGGTGGGAGAGCTCTTCATCACCTGTGTCTTCCTTCATCTCCCTCAGTCAGTTTTTCCTGCAGTTGGCTGAGCACCAGATTCAGGCACAAACACACAAGCTTGTGTGCAGTCTTTTGGGCTCAGATTTTCTGTTCCGCATGTAATGCTAAACCTGGGGAATCCTGTTTGGAAAGTGCTGCTGAAACTCCAGTCCAGGGGGCTTCTGGCAGGAACGAAAGGTGATGCCGAGTTAAACCCCACCTTGAGCAGTGGACCCAAACTTATTCCCGGTGGAACACAGGGCCTGCCAGGGAAGCTAAGCAAAGCAATGTTTTGTCTGTGAAGCTTAGAGTCACCAGGCATCTCTAGCTGTTCTTAAAAGGTTTCCTTAATGACGCTGATTAGATTATTAGAGAGGAACTTGCAAAAGCCCACGTTACTGCTGAGTTTGCAGACTCAGATCAGCGTAGCATTGCCAAGGTTTGCTCCCGAGCCAGACTTGCTCCCTTCACGCGATAGCTAGAGTAATTTTATTGGCAAGCATCTCCTGTACAGATTATTGACAGTGCGTTCTGATGATGACATATGCAACTCCTTTTGCTATTAGTGGGCTGAGGAATTGCCATTACTTTCAGGCACAACACACAAAATAGCAACTGCATTTGTGATCTGTAACATTATGAAGGCACTTAAGGGTTTGTTTTGTATGAATATAATTTTAAGGTGCTCAGCAGCTCTTGGAAGTGACTGACTATTCAGTACACCGTGGAATATATAATTGGTGAGAGTTGAAGTCAAAATTATTCACAGATCCTAAATTCCTTCCCAAATTCTTTTTCCCACTGTTTGCATGCTACGTTACTTAATTGGAGCAGAGCTTCATGCTGATCAGCACTGCTATGGGCAGGGCTTGGTAACCGCGGCATTTCCCAAGAGTTTCACGACTTTATCTCTGCCAGGCTGACGTGTCAGTAGCCGAACACTTAGGAAGCTGTCAGTGAAGATGATGTAAGCTTTGCAGGTGTAGATGAAAGCGGAATTGAGTTTGGCCTTTAGTTATGCCTTCCTGTGTAGGACTGACATGACTGATAAGCCGAGGGGGAAAAATATTGGGGGGAAAATGAAACACATCTAAGTTTCCTTCCAGTCAATTCCAGCACTCAAACCGGTGCTGTCTGCCTTTACAGAAACCAGCTGTAGTAGGCTGGGAAGCGCTCTCACATCGCCTAGGGCATAGCTTTGATCAAACAACCTCAGCTTGCCTCTCACAAAGCTTTCTTCATGCACCTGATATGGGATCCTGCCTGAGATAATGAATCATGATGCATTTGAAAGAAATTAAAGGATATACGTCAAACTCTGACTCTAATCCAAACCAGCACCTTGATCATTCCTCCCGCGTGCAGTGCGGCAGGGCAGCAGCAATCCCGGGCATTCGCTCATGAGCCGAGCACCCGCAAATGTAGGTCACCGCCATCTGAGAGGCAGAATCAATATTTCAGGGTGCATTGCTCCCTCTAGCTTATGAGTTTAATTGAAGAGGTAGGAGAGCTAAAATTAATTTTTAAACAACCTGACTGGAAGGCAAAAATCATCTTAATTAAATCTCATTCACTCTTCCTCTGATCCAGCAGGCAGATGGTGCTTCTCTCCTGCACTTTGAAGAGGTTAGCCCAGGGAGGCTTCCAGAGAAAGCAGATCTGAGGCTGTCAGAGCTCACTTCCAGGCAGGTTTCCACTGCAGGGATCGCTGACATTGCCTGTCTGTGCATGGTCCGGGGAATTTGAAGACGACAGACAGGATTAGAGGGACATGCTGGCAACCCTATCCTTCCATGGTGAAAAGAGGGGGGCAGATGTTTTTGAAAATTTTGGATTTTCTTTTCGCCTTGTGCTTGTGCTTCTATTTAATCGCTAAGTTTTGAGCACAATCACTTACACCCTGGGCTGGCTTTCCTGAGAGGAGCTGCCAGGGAAGGTGCCCAGCACAGGGGGCTGCCACACAATGCTGGCAGTGCCTGGCAGTGCCAGCACTGCTTTGCATTTGGCTTTGCCTGTGGTTCATATCTCTGGCCATAAAGCTAGAAATAGGTTGCTTTTATTTATTTTATTTCGTAAAAAAAAACTGTGGTCACCTTTTCTTACTTATCTCTACAGAACTGCAATTCTAGGGGAGGTGGAAATTCAGCTGTTAGCAGATTGTGGTAAATTTACTGTTCTGAGAAACAAGCTTGGACCCCTTCCCCTCCCCGCTCTCCCCTTCCAGCTTAAACGTTTGTTCTGTGTTGCAAACACAGCCACCAGCCTGGCTGCCCCAAACGCCACGTCCTCCTGGCCCCAGCGAAGGAGCGGGGCAGAGAGCAGCAGCACCATCAGGGTGTCCTTCTGGGGACAGGGATTCTGAGGGAGGAAACCTTGCCAAGGCACCCTGCCTCTCTGCTAAAGCTCCCTGCCGTGACGGGCATGACTGGGAAAGAGGAATACATCAGTCCCTACCTCATGCTGAGGTTAAAGACGGAGGCTGAAAGGGCAGCTGCGCTTCGGAGGAGAGACAAGCAAGCGGTGCTGCAGAGGAAAGGGAAAGCCAGGGAATGCTTTCCCTCTGGGGGCAGCAGCAACTTTCTTTTGAAGACCAGAAGCAGTGAGCTCATCTTTGAAGTCTGTTTCAAGCTGAGCATGTAAGAGCTCTGGGGGTGTTCACATAACAGAGATGCCTGGTGGTAATTCCAGGGATTGTGCAAGGGTTGCCATGAAGTCAACCAAGAATGAGGCTGAGGAACCGCTCCCCCACCGGCGCAGAGAGGTGGGGTTGCTGGCTGGGGGCTCACTCCCCAACTAACCACAAGGGTGAGGTGGAGCAGCTGGAAAACCACTCCTCCCACTGCGGGGACACCTCATTCCCACCCTAAAGGAGCCTGCCCACAGGCAGGGAAGTTGGTGCCCACCTCTAGCAAGTTGTTAGAGCCAGGCTTACTTCAAGCCCCTGGACCACGAGATGCTAGCCAGCGTTGTACGAGCCAAAGATAGTTTAATTGCTGCTTTTTTAAACCATTTGTAGAACATCTTTAAACACCTGGTCCTTATGGGACACCAGATGCCTTCAAGAACATCTGGCTGCATTCAACCATGACCACAGGAATGCCTTTCTGGCATGCTATGGTTTCTCTGCCTGGACACCAGCACTCCCAACACCTTCCTGTCATGCTAGAAGACACTCGTCTCAGGCCACCAGCTGCGACCTATGATAAGCGTGATGAGCATGTGGGGCACAGAGACAGACTGCAAGGGCCATCTAACGCTTTGTGTGTGGCATATGCCGACACAAGTACCCACAGCAGCCAGCTTTCCATCACCCTGAGGAGGGGACTCTGTCCCTGAGTAGGAGAATTGCCAAACTTGGTCACTGTTGTGTGGGTGAGACACAAAGCAGTGTGTGAAGGCTGTTGGTGGACTGCCAACCAGCTCACATGGATGTGAAATTATTCTTTATTTCCAGTGTAATCAAGATTTTTCAGAGCTATTGTTATGCCTCATGTGGATGCAGCACCACACAATGTTGCCAACACTGTGTTGTACCCACATACACCTTTAGGTATTCCCCTGGTGATTATCAAGCATGTCCTGAATGCAATGGCAAGACAGGAATGCTCCTAAACTGCTGATTGCTGCAGCCTGGGAAATATGTGGGTAAAGTTTTATAGTGTTTGTGCCTTTTCAGCGTAGTCTTCTCTCTGCATCCAGTAGACATCACCTTGATATGGCTGTCAAGGCATGCCACATATAGGAAAACGTGTTTTCTGAGGAACGCTGCTGCATGTGCCACAGCCAGCTGGACCTGTGAGTTACGGAACGTGATGAAATGTTTCCCTGCCTGTTCTTACTGAGAGATGTTTCAGTTCCATTTCCCTGGTGATTCAAAACCTGTTTCTTCACGCTTCAAAACTAGGTACTACGTGCTAGGGATGACTTGCACAATCTGTTTCCAATGACAGAGTTCAAACATTTCTGATTCTTACATGAAGAAGAATGGAGCAAGGTTTCATGTTTGCTAACGCCACACCTCAAGCAGCTTTGCTTAAAAATAGTGATGTTGGATAAATATTAGATTGTTGTTATCTTTGTGTTTCTGATTTATGAGCGTTTAGGATATGGTTAATATAAACTTTCCTGTTTTCTTTGTGAATATGAGTGCTGGATACTTTCTTATTAAAAAAGGATTTTACTCTTGCATAATTATGGGTGTGCAGGAGCTCAGGCTTTATGGAAAACATCAAATCTTTGAAATTCTTTATCAAATTACAAGAACTGGCAACACTGATGTTTTATAAAATAAAAAAATCTTTTATCTTTACTTCATCTAACAAAAATAAATTATTTTATATCTATATTTTTTTCTTTTATGTGCATACCTTTGAACTGAACCAAGCCTGGAAAATGTCAGTCCTCCCAGAAAAGATTTCACAAGATTTTATTAGTAACTAAAAAGGGGGTTGTATCATACTACATAAATTGAAGTATTTGCTACCCAAAAATCCATTTATAAAACTGTCATGGTTTAACCTCAGCCGGTTACTGAGCACCACGCAGCCGTCCGCTCACTCCTCCCCCACCCCAAGGGAATGGGGAGGAGAATGGAAAAAAACCCTTATGGGTTGAGATAAAGACAGTTTAATAAGATAACAAAGGAAGATGATGATGATGATGATGATAATGATGATGGTGATGAGGATAAAACCAAGTGATGCACAAATGCAATTGCTCACCACATATGAAAGGAAAATAAAACAACTTGACGCCCAGTCTGTTTCCAAGCAGCGATCCCACCTCCCGGCTAGCCTCCCCAGTTATACCAGAGTATGGCATTATATGGTGTGGAATATCCCTCCGGCCAGGCTGGGTCAGCTGTCCTGGCTGTGCTCTCCCAGCTTCTTCTGCACCTGGAAGGGTGTGGGAAGCTGAAAAGTCCTTGACTTAGTGTAGACACTACAACTGCCTAGTAACAACTGAAAACATCAGTGTGATATCAACAGTATTCCCATACTAAATCCAAACCGCAGCACTATACCAGCTACTAGAAGGAAAAATTAACTCTATCTCAGCTGAAACCAGGACAAAAACATTGCGGGTAACAGAAAATAGTTCAGCATACGGCTGGTGAAAGTAACACAGGTTAAAGTTCAGATTCATTTGAAAGAACACAGTCCACAGGTTAAAATACTATAAAAAGCAATGCAGTTAGAAAACATACAGGACAGTCAGACCACTTAATTGAACATTCTTGAGAAATATATGTAGTTATGCTAAAGACTGAACAGTGAATTAAATAGTGGTGGATATTAACATGTATTAGTATTAGTTATATTGTATTAGTAGCTGGATTCTGGGTCTACAGGCCTCAGGCACAACTCATCGATTATTCTTGTTGCCTCCCAACTTAGGGGTCAGAGGGAAAAGGCAGCACGAAGGGATTTTGTGGCAAATCCTGTCTTTCTAATGAAAAGGCTGCCCACATCACTGCCTGGCCAAGGAAGGCGGGAATTGCCTCCTAAGTTAAAGGCAGTATTATGTCAATTCCTTTGGTTTCTACTCCACTTCAGACCAAAATTTCCATGGATCTCAAGAGGGTTTGCCAGGTCAATGAGCTGCTGTACTGAATTCAATCAATGTCTGAGTGGTTTAGCTTGAGTTTGAAAGTCAGTTCAGAGCTGCATGGACAGGTCCCTGTAGTGGACAATTACATAACAATTTGCCTATAGGGGAAGTTTCCAATAATCCCAGTTTTTCACTACATGGCTTGGACTTTGGTATGTGAAGGGTTTATTTATCATTGTTAATTATCACTTTGCATTGCAAAGTACAGCCCACTAGCACCACTCGTCTGCTTGTACAATGGAAGAGCACCTTGCACAAGGACACAGATCTTGGTCTCTACTGAACATCACTGGGGATCTTGGTCTGATTCTATCTCATGGCAGGGAGTTTCACAGTTCAGTTGGACAAGTTTCCTGTTTCCAGGCCTGCATGTACATCATGCACTTCAACTTGAACAAAAAGGAAAGTGAGGAAGGACTTTGTCCCACAGTTCATCAAGCAATGAAACGTGGTCACTGTTTTACCAGGTAAATAGGCTAATTCAGAGCACGAAAACTGTCTTAAGGTCTTCAATCTGAAAATCTTAACTCCAGTAGTGAAAGATATAGGAGTTGAAATCGGTCTGGAAATCCTCTGTATACAGGTCTGGGCCTTCTTCATGTCCTGCCCCTACCTACCACCTGAGCTAACTGCTGCATAGCCAGCACATAGGATTTACTGTGTTTTGCTTTATCAGCAAGGAGCACAAAGAGTAACCATAGCAAGTTCTCAGACAAATTTCTAAATCACTGCTGTATCAATCTAACTGGGAAATCAGACTGAGCAGGTCTTTGCAGAAATAAGTATAGCATCAACATATATCCTCTATATATTTTAGTCCTATGCCTATAAAGATAATCAGTTACCTCTTTCTTTGGCTTGAGCAACAGCACTGATTTTCAGACAGGTGAGCTCAGTTTACCAGCATGCTCTGCTATGGAGCATTTCAGTCAAAGATTTGCTCTTTGCTTTAGTTTTTGACAGCATCATCATTTTAAAATCACCTTGCATGTTGAAGCCTTCAGGATGTCTTCATGAAAGACTTTTGTAACAGAATAATCTAAGGGCTAAACTGAAATACGATGATAGCTCAAAATCTGCAAGATGGGTACTTTTCCCTGCCCAAACATGAAAAGAAGGGTTTATTAGATGTCTGCTAAAAATGATTGACAGTGAATATCTGTAGCTGCATTAATATCGTCCTAATTTGTGAGCTTTAATGTTTCTGTGTTTGCTCTAAGGAGGGTCTACGGTTAGTTAATGCAAGAGCTACAGAGTGCACTATTGATGTTGCAGGAGGTACGATACGTCATTTTTTAAAGTTTTAAAACAAGACAGCTTTCGGCACAGGCCTCCCAGACTGTGGGTTTGGAAGCTGTGCTTGGGAAACAGCACCTCTCAAGCCATTGCTCAAGCCAATGAGAACCAGCTTGTTCAAGGTGTGCCTTATACACACCCTGTTCTGCTCTGTAATTCATGGTAATTATATGCTCGCTGAAAACATAGAACAAAACCATAACTAGGAACAAATAGACAGTCTGGGAAAACAAATCTTTGGTCTGTAACAGTTTTTAAATAGATGCCGTTTGGTTGCTCCTGCAAAAGCTATCCTTAAAGGACAGCTGGACTCCTGTTTCTTGCCTGCAACTAGCGCACGATTGCCAAACCTTCCTGTGAGTGGGCACCATGTCAGGTGGGAAAAGAAATAGGTCCCCAGGGGAAACCTAACCCTCACAAACTGACACAGCTGTATTTTTTAAGATGTGGGGGTTTCTTTCCCTAGAACCTGGCAGCACCTCTGGTTTGACACGCGGAGCAAGCAGGCAAAGGAGGCAGAGCTGAGTGGGGCTTGCTCTTTCCTTGCGTGGTGTGAAGGGAGCCCAGCACCACTCAGTCTGAAGGGCAGGGTTGGTGACTTCTGCTTCCTTTTAAAACAAAGAGCCAAGGTGCCAGACTGGGGAGGGCAGAGTGGCAGGCCCTGGGTGTCAGCAGGGACCTTCCTGGCTTCTGGGTGCCATGAACATATTGCTACCCACTCTCCTCCTTGTATAAAGTCATATACCTGACCTTTATGTAGTCACCAAGGTCTCCTGTTGCTCTTGGTTGAGTCATAGCAAAGTATAAATTTGCTTTGAATTGCTGGGTTTGGTTTTATTTCTCAGGAGTTTGTTTCCTAAGGAGAGAAAGCATGGACTCATAACTCTCCCAGTTAGAAGTACACAGGCTATTTAATTTACTGTAGTTGCAATACCATATTTTTAACAATTAGTCCCTACTAATTAGTTAATTACACTGTCACTAGTGTAGCTATGAATAGATGCTAAATTCTGTTGCTGAGCATGGTGACAGAACTAAACCTATGTGCAATAAGATAACACTCCCTACAGACTCTCCCACGCTCCCCACAGTTGTTACTACAGAAAAGATGCAAAAACAAAGCCAGTCTTTTCCAAAGCATTTTATGTCATGATATCATTTTGAAATTATACGCCCTAAAGAGCCCCGATGACACCCACTGGTGACCTGCAGTAAGCAGTGCAGGTCACCATGGAGGTCGGCGTTCCTTGCACACACCAGGGCAGGAGTGTGTCTTCAGCAGTGTCCCAGCCCATCTGGGGATGCTCAGCTCGGCTCAGCTCCTGGATCGCTGCAGTGCCAGCTCTTGGGAGTCCCTTTGCAGATCTGCACGTGCTTGTGGAGGGAACAGTGCATCCCTGGGAATATGGTACAGCCTACCAGGCTGGTGGTCCCATGAATCAGAAACTGATTAGGACAGCTATGGGCATAACTCCTATGCATCCATGCTCAGACGAATATGTATCCATGTGCTGTCATGTTTTCACTTCAGAGCCGTGGGATCTTGCTGTGAGTGTGTCCTTCATATGATAGCACACATATTTTCAAGAGACTGGGAGGAAAAAGCCCCTCTGCCTGCTGAGGTCCATAGGTGGTGTAAATGAGATTCTAATCCCAAGACTTAGAGAGCAGAAGCTGTGCTGCTGTTTTACTTCTCTACCACAAAGTGGCTGAGATCTGCCCAGTAGGAACCAGTTCCCAGTGTGGAACCAGCATGGTTACAGATGCCCTGAGTCTCTTCCGTCAACCTCCATGTTGGTGTCCCATGGAGCCCTAGCAGCAGCTGGACACCGTCCTGCCACGTCTCTGGCAGAGGCGAGCACCAGCAGTCCCGGACCGCAGCCTTTGCAGCTACACTGGTAACGGCCTGCACCCCTGTAACTTCAGGGAGAATTAGAGCCCTGCAGCCACGTGGCCTTCGAAACGTTAATGCCACCAACCACACACCACACACGGGCACTGTGGGTATCTTGTAAGTACCCAGACTTTTTACCACTCTTATTCAACGGCCTGTGTATATATTCAGGTATATGTACTCATACAAATTCTGCTGTCTTTTCTTGGTAAAGGGGATAAATCTGTAAGAATAAATCAAGGTCCCACTCACTAAAAAAAAAAAAACCCAAACCAAAGCCAAACAAAAAAACATTCCTATAAAGAAAAACATCCGAAACAAGTCACCTGATATTTTAGAAAGGAAAATAATATTACAGGTAAGAAATAGTCACAAGGGGGTGGCAATAGTTGCCACAGTGAAGCTGCAGATACAATATGGCACAAACAGCTGCAGGTAACCCAGAGCATTTTTTCTCAGTTGAAGACACACTTTGTGAAGATAGCCTGATAGGATAAAAATGTAGGAGGATGATGAAGGACAGAAATAAAAAGCTCTGTGGACTAAACTGTGTTTTGCAAATCAGAGGATGTGGAAGGAATATGAATAGCAGAGTTTCATCATCTTCCAGTTCAAATGAGTGGTGCAACGCTGAATAATTTCAAGGGGAGAAGAAATAATTCTATTATAAGGGAAATTTAATCTAGCCATGGTAGCATGGTGTCATTGAGGATCACTTAGGAAACTTGCAAATTTAAATGGAGTTAAGACATTTAAATGACATTTTATTATAGACATCTTTATGTAAATTAAGCCACATAACCAATGCTACATGTATCTTCAAGTCTGGAGCTATTTAAATAATACATAACGATAGCTGATGCAGAATCATTCTAAGTTGATTTACCTGTTTCTTCCCTTCTTTTGAAATGTTAATTACCTTGTGACAGAAAACTTGATGCTGTGAGACAAAGTGGAAGGGTTTCAAGACCAAAAATATGAACATTATGTGGATTGATAATCAGAAGAAAACAAAGCCAACACTAGTGGATTTTAACCATAAATGCTGAAAAAGTAATTAAGGACACAAATAGTCTATCTTCATGATAATGAAGGTAAGTCTCATGGAAAATAATATTTTCTTTTAAGATCTCCCCCTTAAAATAAAAACAAACAAACAAAAAACCCCGAAGCTCCCTCCCCCCCCAATCAACAGGCAATCAAATAAAAAAGTGTATAGCTTTCATATTTGTAAGAAAAGATCAAAAATTTGATGTGAGTGTAGAATCAGAAGGCAAATACAGTGAAACCCTCTGTTTTTAAAAGTGCAAGCATTTGAAGTTTGGTCTTCTGGTTTCTTAAGCCTGCCCTGTACATTACTCCACTGGGTGAGTAAGGGTAGTAGAATCTGGCCTGAATGAATCAGACAAATCACCATAATTATATTAGCCAGGCGCCTAAGGCATTACCTTAGCGTGCACAAACCTCTGAGAGATGTTGAGCTCTTGATGAACCAGCTAGTCTTATCGGGAGCTGGGATGTTCCTTGCTGCTAAGGATTAATTCCTCTGTGGCTGGAAAAAACTGGAAAACCACTAAAATCGAGAAGATAGAACATATGGAGATGCTTCAGCATCAACAAATAGCATTTAGCACTAGGTGGTGCTCTTTTCTCTACTAAATTGCTATTCAATAGTTGTGAGAGGAATGGGGTTTTTTTATGACACTGCCCCATTTGTTATGGTAAGACTTCACCTAAAGAACAGAAAATGTAAAGCAAACCAAAATCCTTTCCTGTGTTGATTAGTCATCACCTGCAAGCCCAGAGATATACATCAGGTCACACAGTCCTTTTCTGCGAGTGCTCACTGCCGTTGCTCCTGGTCCTTTGTTCCCAATGCTACTTGCAGTGTGCCAGTGGTGAGGGATTTCTTGCTTCCCTAAAGAGATTCTCTTCGGTCTCTGCATAGGTCATTGTCATGAAATTTATTCCTGAGATCCTCTGTCCTCCCTTTACTTCTGTACGCTTCTTCTCGATCACAGTCTGTGTTCCACCCTAAGCCATTCTTCATTCATTCCCTCCATATATTTCTGTTCTTTAGTTATGTGCTCTGTGGCTGTTAGGTAGTCAGGGGTATATATATATATATATA